>JANHGN010010268.1:142283-155191 GCA_024605025.1 Megaceryle maxima | reverse complement strand
AGGTAGCTCGTGTACTGAATACAGAAAAGATATAAAAGCTGTGTGTGTGCTTGAATAAAGGTCTTCAACTTTGATCACATTGGTCTGTGTTGAGTCCATTCTGTAATCTCCCGCACTTATTCTTAAAGCTTTCTGTAAGGCAGTATTGCAGCAAGAAACTGCATGGACATCTAGCACCATAAAATTACATTACTATTATTTCTCTTATTATTATTTTTAATAACAATGGTATTTTAAAACAGGTAGATATTATCATTTCAGTCATTTTCATGTAATCTTTTTCTGAGTAATGGAAATTAATAGAGTTGGACTTTGCCCAAGAATCAAAACATACCACTTCCTGAATTTAGTGATTTAAAAAAAAAATCTTGTTTCCAGGCCTCTGAATAGGGCAATTCTGTGAGTCTACTTGGGCTGTATGCTTTATCATGCAGGGTTTACAGAAAGGATCTACAATTTAGAAAGGACAGATGGGTAACACTGATGCCTTTCCAGGGGTTACTACTGAAGTTAATATCAGTGTAGAAGTAATTACCCTCGGGATTTTGTGTGGCCTTTCTGAAGTGTAACAATTAGTGATGCTTCAGCATGAAAAGAGGTGAAGCTCCTTTCTGGCAAATTAACTTGTTGCCAGACAATAGGAAATTGTTTGTATTTCCTGGTCAGTTACAGACTTCCTTAGGTAATTGAGATCCTTAGCAAATGTCATAAGTCTTCACCCAAAGCTACCTTGGTGTGCTTTGGAAAGGAAAAATGGAACGTGTGGCTTCTAAATTTACTCTCTGCTCTGAGGTGAATTGTCTCTGATATGAAGCTCAGGACATTAAGCATGTGTTCAGAGACTGTATTCAGAAAGCAATCAAGACATTAATTTGCAGAGATATCTCTGAAGGTATCTCCTAATTTTTCAGCTGTGATTAAAAATCAGATACAATGCTGAGCTTCTTAAAAAGTGGGATGAAAAATGGCATAGAAGGTATTATTGTAATAACATTATAAAAATATGCCTGCCCTAGGATGTCTATGTTCAGTTCAGGCGTCTCCATCTCAAAACTACCCAAGAGATGTAAAAGACATTTAGAGATGTGAATCAGAGGTGGCATGATATCAGCTGACGGACAAAGTTAGTATCTCTATCTGTCTGTGGCACCAGTGGTACACAGACAGCTCAGATGCTCATGAATCAGCCATTTCACAACACAGCAGCAGTTCAAAGTAAACCATTAGCTTTGCCAACCTGTAACTTCTCTGCTTGTCAGTCAGATCTTTCAGACCGATTAGGAGCATATGGAACTCCCATATGGAGCAAGATTGAAAAGATCAAGACTCCTTGCTTGATACGGGGTAGCACAAGTGACAAATGAAAGAGAACATGGCACAAATATACACGGTGGTGAGGACAGAGAGATGGCGTTGTGGTTGATACCCCTTCTGACCAAAGGAAAACTGAGGATGGCCTGATGACATGGAAAGATGGCTGTTGCAGAGAGAGGGAATGAAACCACATTGCCCTACAAAAGCAAGCACAGAAGATGATTCAAGAAGTGGAAGAACTTGTTGCCATCAGTATTCTGCGGGTCCAAGGAGATTCAGAAATAGAAGATTCGAAATATACATAGAAATAAAAAAAAAAAAGGCCTCTGTGATTAAGTTAACAAGTTAATGAGCTACTTGATTAAGCTAATTTCTGTAATGATTTTAAATAGATCTATAGATTAGATATAGATATAGACATCATTATAGATATCAATTAGGGAGAGAGAGAGTGTCTTGGAAGAGGTGTGTCTTTGCTTTCAGAATATAAGAAAAATGATCATTCTCTATGAGAAAGGAAGAAGTTTTCCACTTTACAGAGTTCAGTTCTTCCACCCCTACAGAGTTATGTTGCAATTTGCTGTTAAAGGCATTGTCTGAATGAAGGAACAGGATGCAAAGCATCTAAATCCCTGTTCAGTCTGATAAATCACGAGTAAAGGTCAGTGTATGAACAAATGACTTTATGCTGGTTTTTGTCCTTCCCAGTTAACAACCGTAAACATTTCTCTTTCTAATGCTTATCTTAAAAAACCCACAAAAACATGAAGCATACGTAATGGAAACAGTTTAATTTGGTTTCTCTAATAACCAAATGAGGGAAAAAAAGCATAAATAGGGCCAAAGAAGCTGTTACTATATCAAGTGTGCAGCTGGAGAAGTAGCTAGATGTCAAGAGAAAACATTAAGGAAAAGGAACAACCAAGACTATATCCCAGTTTAACCCTATCTCACACAGTTTCAAGGACCATTCCCAAGCATGTTGAAAAGGCTTGTGCTTAATGTTAGACTAGAATTCAACCTTGTGGAGGAAAAAACGTAACCCAAATTCACTGAAAAGGTTATTTGCATCAGGATTTCAGTCTGGATGGATGGTAAATTCCTCCTCCTTCTGAACCTTCTGTACTCTGGGCAAGTTCTGGATGGAGGCTTACCAATGAGGGTACAGCATGAAGAGAACAAAATCTGCCCCTGAAGGAGCGTTAAGAGGGAGATACTTTCCTACCTGTAGTACAAAAGGAAAAAGATCTTAACTCACAGAAATTACTTAAGTGGTGGCCCTGCAGAGAACGTGATTTGCTTCGTGGAATTTATATATTAATGGCCGCTATCAATTTGTTACATTAAATTTTAATAGTCTGTGTTACTGGCACATTGCTTACCAATCTGTTGACAGTTTGTTACATCCAATTTACAGACTACATTGCTCAAGTTCTCTATCAGTTTGTTGCATTGCTGCCTGTGCAGTTTATGTGGCTCAAAGGAATACACCTTATACTCAAAGCCAAGAATTTATTGTTAGCTTAATTAAAGTCATAAGGTCTAATCAAAAAAGTTAGTTCTTCAGCATTGAAGCTAACACTGAAAGTTCATATTATCCATGGTTAAAGCTGATAGATTTCTTCTTTACCCCTTTCTCTGATGTCATTCTCATCTTTTTAGTGCCTCTGACTCCTGAGGTTGATGATTTTAATGGGGAACAGGGGAGCTACTGCCAATTGCCAGTATCCAATGTTCTTTGCCAAAACGTCTACCTTGCTGCTGATGGATGTTTCCTGCTCCGAATTTTTGTGTCCACTTAAGTTAACTTCTATGCTTTTGCTATTTGCAGACCTTTTACTTACTCTTGGTTTTCAGTTCCATGGTATGTATGAGTTTACTGCATAGTGTGATTTACAGATTTTGGAGACTTGTTCTTTAGTCTCCTTGTTACTGAGACATAAATGTCATGTCATTACCCCTAAAGCTGTTTTTACCTAGCTCCTGACTTTGTGTTTCTTTGGTGACCAACACCTGTCCACTGATGAGTTTTTATAGTACTGGCCTCTGGTATCATCCTGTGTCCGTATTTTCACGTTACCTGCTGTCATCGCATGCTTGTATTCTTGTGTGATGCATTTTATTCTGTTACTACTTGTTATTAGTTAGAGAAGGTGTGTTGTGTTTGTGTCTGGAGGGGTTTTGGTAGTGGGAGATGGGGCTAGGAGGTAGCTCCTATGGGAATCTTCTAGAAGCTACCTCAGCTCCAAGTTGGTCCCACCTCTGGCCAAGGCAGAGCCAATCAGTGATGGTGGAAGCACTTCTTTCATAACGTATTTAAGAAGAGAAAAAATGTCTGGGGAACTTCTTTTGTTTTGGAGAGGAGTGAGATGTGAGAGAAACAATGCTGCAGACACCAAGCTCAGTGAAGAAGAGGGGGGGAGGTGCTCCAGGTGCTGCAACAGTTTCCCCTACTGCCAGTGGTAAAACATCAGGCTGACTGCCTGCAGCTTATGGAGATTAAAAGTGGAGCAGATGGCTGCTGGAAGCTTGTAGAGGACCCCATGGTGGAGCAGGTGGCTGCACTCAAAGAAGGCTATAACTCTAGTGGAAGCTCACACTGGAGCAGTGTGTTCCTGAATGATAACGCTCTGGAAGAAACCCAGGATGGAGCAGTTTGTGAAGACTTGGAGTCCTGTGGGAAATACTTGCATTGGAGAAGTTAATGGAGGGCTGTCTCCCATGGGAAGGATGCAAAGAGAAGGGAAAGAGTACAAGGAGCACTCCCCCTGAGGACTAAGGAGCAGAAGAGACTACGTGTAATGAACTGACTGCAACCCCCATTCCCTGTCCCCTTGTATTACTGGGGGGAGGAGACAGGGAAACTGGTATCAGAGCTGAGCCAAGGAAGAATGAAGGGGTATGGAGAAGGTGTTTTAAGATCTGGTTTTATTTCTCATTATCCTGCTCTCACTAAATTGGTAAATTGATGGTGATTTTGTTGTTTAAATTAAATTAATGTTGTTCCCCAAGTTGAGTCTGTCTTTTACCTGTGAACGTAATTGGTGAGTAAGCCTTCTCCTCTAGAGCCTCTTTTGACCACAGTCCGATCCAGGGTAGAGATGACCTTTGGTTGCAAAACATTCTTTCAGAGAGATAGGAGGAGGGAGCAGGGAATTGACAATACAATTTCTGGTTATGTTACTTACCCTTATATAGATTTCTTTTTTTTTTTTTTTTTAAAAAAAAAAAGAAAGAAAGCAAATCTATCACAGTTTCTCATGTGTTTTTCTTATGCTCTGTATGGTACCCTCAGTAAGAAGCAGATTTCTTCCTTTCTTTCACAACATCAGCAGCAGTTTCTCCCAGTTGCAAGTGGAATTTAAAAGATTCATGTTTCTTTTCTGCATTATTTTCATGATGATGGTGGTGAGAAGGCTGGGTTAGTTTTTTTTAACTTTGCTTCACACTTCAAATACTCAATACTTTAAGATTTTCATCATATTGTTTGATTTTGAGGTACCTGGTCACTGTGGTAAATATAAATGGGAACTGTAATTTGTGCATTATAACTATTATGAAAAAAGAGTTGTCCTAGGTATCTAGGAAAGTGGAGAAGGAGGTTTTCCAGAGAGGTGGTAAAGCCCCATCCTTGGAGATTTTTAAGACCAGGATGGAAGGGGCTCTGAGCAACCTGATCTAGCGGAATCCCCTGCCATTGGTAGGGGGGTTGGAACTAGATGATCTTTAAGGTCCCTTCCAACCCTGACAATTCTATGGTTCTATGAGATAAGGGAAAAAACAGTTAAGTCCTTTGAATTTTCACCCTTTTTTTGGTCATTCATGGATAAGCTGTTAGGCTTCTTGTGGTTGTGTTTGTGCCTTGCCTTTGAATGCCAAGAAAACTTTTTGGCCTCCTTGCCTTGCTTATACATTTTCAGATTGTGAAAAGCTGTCTTTATGGCAATACTTCACTTTATGGCAATAAGATCATTACATTTTGATGTTACTGCACTGAAATTAGAGGATGTCATGAAGTGTAGAAAATGATACCAAAGCAGCATAAAAAGGTCATAAAAATCTGTCTTAATAGACAGTTTACTGGAAAGTTGAGGAGTGGGAGAAGCAACAGAAGACAGAAAAGTTGAAAAGTTAGGTGTGAGTATTGTGATTTCTTGTTATATTCGAGGAAACTGAAAACCTGCAGGTTCACAACACAACAAATTGAGAATAGATGCAATGTTATGGATATGGATACATTGTTTTCTTGATTGATGTTGTTATCAGACTGTGGAGATATAACTTATTTGTTCCATGGCAATTTTTTTTTTGGAAAATAGTATGACTAGAAGGAGGGAGGGAATTATATTATTCAGCTACACTAAGCATTAGAGTCTGCTTCAGTGTATTCATTTTGTTTGATATTTAGAGAATACTTTCATGAAGGATTTAAACAGATTTTGATAAAAATGGATCTCTATCTTCATTATCATATAAAAAAACATAAAGCAAACTTTATTGAGGATTGAAAATTTGGTTTCTTTCTCCATGTTTATTGATCCTCCTTCATTTCTTCCTTATTTGCTCTTGTCTCATATAATTTTGTGAGGTAATTCTGGAAACATTTCTGTTTAACTCCAAACTGTGAGCAGGCACTGTATGGCTTGCTCAGCTGACACTTCTATCTAAATAATTAAAGTGGCTGTCTCTTCAGGATTATGACACATTTCCCAGTCATGACAGTCAATCATTTCAGAGGTCAGCTCAACCTTTCCTGCATTTACTTTTCTGTGAATTAACATCTGGCCATAAAAAAAAAGGTATTGCTGACATAACTAAGCTGAAATACTTTAATATGCTATTGAAAGTACCACAAACCAATATAAAAAGAAGTTTTCAGGAAAATAGATTTTTTCCCCAGCTTTTTATCCCAAATCAGTAACTTTTTTTTAATTTGTTGGTGCTGATTTAGCAATAATGAAAAGACAGGGCAGTGGTCACTGACTTTTGATGTGGTCATGAGCTTTCTTCCAGTTGCAACAAACAAATAATTTTGGACTTGAAAAAAATGAAAACTAGTTAAACTGCTACAAAAATTAAGTTAAATTTAGTTTGAGGAAGTTCTTATCTCGGACAGCTTAGATGAAGTTATTTTGGGCCAAAAAGCTAATTACAAACACTGGTTTTGGTGTTACCATCTTCCTTTTTGTTCTCTGAGATTTTGGTCAAATGGAAGTTAAAAATATTCCTCCTCCCAGAGGAGTGAAAGTAGAGAAAACACTTTTTTTTTTTTTTTTTTTGTAGCTCTGCAATTTGATTCTCAACTTTTTAAAACTCTGTTGCTCTTCCTGTAATTTAGTTGTTCAGCAATGACATGCATTGAAATGGCCACATTCATCCCTGCTGCTGCCCTCTATTTGCCTCACGCTCACCTGGCCTCCTGAGGAGTCCTCTGGCATCAGGGCAACCCTTCCTACTTATATCTATGAGAGAAGAGACACAACCATCCTCTTCTTTAATAGCTGCAATAGCTTAAGGACCAGAACCAAACTATGGATGTCCCTCTAATACCAGCCTCCCTTCATTGGACAGGATCTTTTCCCTAATGACTTCTCTGCTGAATGCAAAATAGCAGCAATCTCCATCAGTTCTTGCACTAATATATATTTTAAAAAGTATGAAGAAAGGAAATTAACCTTGTCTAAACATCCCATATGCCACTTGACACCCCTCAGTTTAGAATGTTTTCATCCAATTGTTCATAAAAGAGAAGTGAAATGAGGTGTCAGGATGGTTCCTGCTGAGGAGTTCTATCTGAATTACTAAAAAGGTGAATGAGTGTGAAAAGGGACTTGGGACAGTAGGGGAAGCAAAATGAAACCTAAACCACCAAAAAAACTCGTGTGTGGGTTGCATGGCATCATCTTGTAACCTCCAAATCTTTAAAATACTTGTTAAAGTTCTCTTTATGAAATACTTTCAATCTCTTATATGAATAAAGAAGTTTTCTTTGTAGTGGATTCTTTCTTCAGACTCTTCCACTGAACCAGACCTTTATAAATCCATAGGCATTCCAAGTGCTGATAACCACTTAGATAAAATCCCTTTGCATAATCTGGCTACCTCCTCCTTAATTGCTTCAAACTGCAGCTGTCAAATTCCTTCCTACAGCCTAACTGATTTTTGTCAATGCCTTCGTTGAAGATTGCCCTCCAGAAGGTCAGGCATTATGTTATTAATCAATCATTGCTACCCTTTCAACTCATTAGCCTCAATTCCTTCACTACAACTAAAAAGCTTGTAGGTGTTGATCAAAAAGCAGCACAAGGAGCTAATGGAGGAGAAGGAGCATTCTTCGTGGGGAATTATAGTTGTAACTAAACTGTCTTGAGAAATTTGTTAAATACCACCACAAATTCATCATACCACCTCAGTTTCATTATTTGTCTTCTTCCAGAGGTGTCTTAGACACAACAGAGGGAAATTAAGAGTGCAAATGGCCAAAAAAAGCCCAGTGCATAGACAATGCCATGGACGAGACAGGAAAAGATTCAGTAAGAAGGCTTGGCAGAAGAAAGTTAGTTTGATTTTAAATGCTTTTTCTTCTGTTTCCATGTATTTCCTTCTGCTTCCAAACTAAAATATGGAAGTACAGGAAGTTCCACCTCAACAAGAGGAAGAACTTCTTTACTGTAAGAGTTGTAGAGCACTGGAATAGACTCCCCAGAGAGGTTGTGGAGTCTCCTTCTCTGGAGACTTTCAAGACCTGTCTGGATACATTTCTGCATGATCTGCTCTAGTTTTGTCCAGGTCTGGCAGGGGGGTTGGACTCAATGATCTTCAGAGGTCCCTTCCAACCCCTAACATTCTGTGATTGTGTGAATGTGGTCTCAATAAGGCTGTTACATAATTTGCCTTTTGTTTCTGTTTCTCCATTGATAAAATAGAGATACTGATCATTATGCTTTGCAAATCTCTTGCAATCTACTACTAATAAATATCTATGCACATATATGTATGATGATAGGTGCATGCATTATGGTTATAAATGAGCATGTCTGTGGACTGAAGTTCTGCAGTTAATGTATTTTCAGTTTATTTCCTTCAATTATTTAAGTATAATATGACATGAAAAAATCTAGTGAATTGACAAGGTCCACTTTGAGCTCAAACTTACAAAAATTAATTACCAAATAATTCTGTGAATACATTATTTGAGTAACTCAACAATAATGTGACATTTTAGTAAAACTACCATTCAGTTCAGGATTTTCCTCTCCAGAAATTGATTTAAAATTGTGCAACAGATATGTTGTATTTTTTTATTTCTTCCATGATGAAATGAATATTCCCACCCTTTTTTAATATCGCTATCCCTGTGTATTGAGGTGCTGGTTGCAATCCAGGATATTAGTTCAAGAGAAGATGTAAAATAAGTGTTGTTTTTTTCCCAGCATGTTTTTTAAAGCTGCTCTGCATTGGGGTATGGAATGCTCCTTTATCATCCTGTGAAAAATCTATTTAAGCAGGTGCAAACTGCACTGCTTTATTCTAGTGTTGTTCACATCACTTTGAACAGATGTCAGTGCCTTCCCAGGGTGCCGTGCATGAGAGACTCACATATGTTACATGTCAGTAGTTGCAGTGCAAACCTCTGATAAGAGCATTTCTACTGTACTCTGATACCACTGGATAATATTTCAGTGCATGTGTTGTAAATTCTGACATTATAAATAACAACTGCAGCACAATAATGCTCTTCTGATTTTCCAGTCCAGAAGAAAAAAGCCAAGCTTCTCAACTTCCTATATTGTTTATATGATCCCTGCTAAACTACTTTTCACAGTACTGAATACACCTTTGATATCATACCAATTATTCCTTACTACTACTTACTTGCCTTCAAGGCTACCTGAAGAATTCCACCTCAATCTGATCTAAACTTCATACACATTATGGCTCACTATTCAAAATTCCTCTCACATTTTGATGTACTCTCTGTTGCTGAAGTGTAATGGGGACAGTTCTGTGTCCCTCTAAGCCAGTTCTGCATTGTCCATTCTGGAGAAGATGGGTTTCTTATCAACCCTTAGAACAACAATGTCTGCACACATTCTAGTTTGGTATTAAATTGTGTGACTAGCATCTGCCACTTGTTACGCATATTCTCTTCAGTATCCAGGGTAGCAGTACATTTTGGAAGATTGTTAGCTGCAGTAAACATCTTTTCTGGGTTGTCTTGGTATCTAATTTTCACCCACAAGCTCTCAATTTACATTGTTGTTTTCCAAAGAGTAGTCAGTGCAATCAATCCATTTCTTTATATGTAAAGGGCAACCCTCCCATCTTTCCTTCTTTGCCTGTCCCTCCTGAAAAGTTTACAACCATAGACTGCAGCATTCACACTCCAGTTGTATGAGTCATCCCACCAAGTTTCAGTTGCCCTCTGATAGTCATCAGTTCATGGCTGTCCAACTGCACAGTGGCTTCCATCTCCTCTCATTTGTTATCCATGCAGTGCATTGGTATGGAGACACTTCAGTCGGACTGCCAACTGTCTCACTTTTTTTTTTTTTGGCAGAACCTTTTAGAGGGTTTGGGGACATTACTGCTGTGGTAGGTGCACTCATTCATTCTGTTGCTTGAGGATACACAAGTGTCACAGCTTTGGACCCCACCCCCAAGTTCATTAGTTTAAAGGGTGATTTACTAAGTCATTCAGTACTAGATGTACTTCAAGAACTTCTATAATCTCTAATTTTCCCTTAGATGTAGGAAAATATCCCAGGCTGCCTTAAAGGAGCTATGGAAACAAGTTCCTTATCCTCAGTAATTGTATTGAGTTCACTGCATGGCTAGTATTTCTTTCAGACAGGTGTTTCAAACCAAAGGTGTTTTGATATCTCATAAGCAGCGTCATGTTGAGTCTTCACACTGAATTTGAAGATAGAAACAATAAATCAAAATACATTACAATAATAATAATAATTATAACCACAACAACAGCCATCTATTAATCTTTCTTTGTTTAGCCCAGATATCGACACAGATCTGCAGCTACTTTACTGCCTTAAAAAACTGATTTATACCTTGGAACACAGCTGAAATCACTGTTTCGGCACTATCTCTTAAATCTACTTTGTGATGTGTGATTCTGTGATCTCCACCAAAGAGTGAACCAGCACATTTCTGTTATAACTGGGATTGTGATGATACCCATCTCCTTTCTAGGCACTATCCATTGAACATCCTCAGCTGTCAGAAAAAAATAGAGCTCCTGGAAACATAAAATGGACATCAGTAGCTAATTAGTAAGTGAGGGAATAAATAAACAATCCAATAGTAATTATGTGAGCAACTTCTTACAGCAGAATTCCTTAAAGCAGGGGTCTTAGCTTTTTTTTTTTTTCTGATGTCTTTATTCCTTTGACTATTGCAAGGCTACATATGGCAAGTGTTTTGTGGCTGTGCGCCTTATATCCACATCTATTGATAAGAACTCAGAAAGAATTATTTCATTTGGAAAATCGAATGAAAATATGGAGGGTAGTGCCCCAGGGGTCCTGGTCATGGTGTTGTAGGAGACAAGGCTGTAATGTGTTCCTGTGGTTTGATTCTCATGATTCTTCATTATTCTTGAAAAATCTTCATGTTGGTTGTTTTCGTAGATTTAATCTTCTAGAACCTGTGGCTAAAGTTTTCACTGATATTTGGTAAATGAGGTTTTTACAATTGTCTGTCTTGCACCTTTTTTTTTCTCCAGAGGTACTTTTTCTATAAATTCTCATATCTCAGTCATGTTCTGCTTATATATATGTATGCATTCAGGTGCAAATTTACCTTTTTCCTCTGCAGAACTCTATTTCATCACAATGTATGCTCTTAGCCAACCATTCTCTCATATTTTAAAATTTTGCTGTATCCATCAAGCTTTTTCAGAGCACAGTGTTATCTCCAGCACCCCTTTGTGTCTCAATTAATTGCTGTATCTATCTGAGAATGTAACATCCCTTAAGATTTCTTTCAAAATAAGCAGCTCCACAGAGAAGGAACTGGGAGTTCTATTGGACAACTAGTTCACCATAAGACAGTAGTGTGCTCTTGTAGACAAGAAGACAAATGGTATTCTGGGGTGCATTCAGAAGGGTGTGGCCAGCAGGCCAAGGGAGGTTCTTCTCCCTTTCTACTCTGCCATAGTGAGGCTACATTTGGAGTATTTTGTCCAGTTCTGGGCTCCCCAGTTCAACATAGGCAAGGAACTACGGGAGAGAGTCAGTGGAGGTTACAAAGATGCTGAGGGGACTGGAGCATCTCTGTGCTGAGGAAAGGGTGAGGGACCTGGGGCTATTTAGCCTGGAGAAGAGAAGTCTGAGAGGGGGTCTGATCAATGCTGATGAATAGGTAGTGGGCTCACAGGAGTCAAGATGATGTGGCCAGACTCTCTTCAAACCTTTTTCTCCTAATGACAGGACAAGGGACGATGGGCACAAACTGGTTCTAACAGGAGGTACCATCTGAACAGGAGTAAAAAATTCTTTCCTGTGAGGGTGGCAGACCCTGGCCCAGGCTGCCCAGAGAGGTTGGGGAGTCTTCTTCTCTGGAGAGATTCCAAACCCGCCTGGACAACGTGGTCCTAGGCCCTCTGCTCTGGGTGACCCTGCTGGACCAGGGGATTCAACAAGATGATCTCCAGATCACATGCTGTGATTCTGTGATTCACTGAATAATGCTTAATTGAAAACAACTTTCTTTTCCATGGGACTTTTGTCCTAGACTGTTGAAAACCAACCTCCTCCTTCCTTAGATGCACTTGAAAAGGAAATATTTTAGAGAATATTTACTTCTTGAAAGGAGGGGAATATCACAGAGGTTACACCTTTCTTGGCATATGGAGTATTACAACTTTTTTTCTCCTTATTCTGGATATTATTTCTGGCTCCTTAGATGGTCTGAGAAACACATGTGAAAACTTGTATATCCCAGCATTCCCAGCATCGCTTTTCCTCAGTTGACTGCCTCTCACAGGCATTTTATACCTATTTCTCAACTTCACCCATGATGTGTGAGGTAACCACGTGTAACTGTGGTGGTTGTGTTTCTTTACCAGTCAACAGTTGTAGACACTGGTAAAAGACACAGAGTATAATCCTTCCCAATTCTTATCTGATTTCCTTTGCTGATCTTAAGATCAATTTTCAACCTATCTTCCATCAAAATTGTTTTGGCTGAAGGTTACTTGGGGGCTCTGTTTTTATTCCTGTGACAAAAGTATTTTAGTAAAAATTCTCTGATATCATTTCCAGACTTTTGGTGTTTTCATGGCAAAAAGTGCCTGGGTATCATATATTATCTCCTGCATTAGATTGATAGATCATTTAAGGGTTGATTTAAAGAATTTTGGAAGCTTTCTGTCCTATAATGGTACATGATTCCCTATATACTGACTAAAGAAGAGAACTATCAACCGAAAAACATCAAAGTGAATTGTTTCCAGGCTGTGAGATTAAATAGAAATCAGATTTATTTGCCTTGGGAACAGTTTTCTTAAAAAATAAAAATGATCGTGTGGATTCAGACATCAGGGGAAGGATAGGCAAGTTGACTTTTTTTTTATA
>JANHGN010010268.1:129686-142183 GCA_024605025.1 Megaceryle maxima | reverse complement strand
TATATTAAAATATTTTTATAACAACAACCGCTTGGGCATGTATCTCCTTTTTTAGGTCTTAACTGTTTAGATGAGATGCCACACAGAGAGCCAAAGGAGAGTTAAAAACACGCTCATCTCAGAAAGGACTGTTCTCCAGATATTTCTAAAAAGGTAAAATTCAGCTGATGCTCATGAGAGATCATTGTGAAAACTGAAAAAGCTCTGGCACTAACATATTTCCTAAAAAAAAAAAAAAAAAAAAAAGTGTTAAATATTTCTGGAATTCTGTATGGATTTTTTTCAACAAAGATGTCTGATGCTTTCTCAGTTTCACAAAGAGGAAAATAGAAGGCTTGAGATAGTGACTGGATGTTTGATTGTTTCTCATCACATTCAAGCAGTCAGTGGATAGGATCAAAATCATCTTTAACGTTTCTGCAGGAAGCACATTTCTTTTCTTCTTCCATAGTTTCGATATCAAGAAAACCTACCAACCTACTAAAAAGATTAGAGCTTCAGTGATGCTTTAACCCACAGAGGTGCTCAGATTTGTGTTAGGCAAGACCAGCTCTGTTGTATTAGAAACATGTCCAGCTCTGAATTATGCTGGGTTTGGAGCAACAATGTATTCAACAAGCACACAAGCAGTATTTACATTAAGATATGCAATGCTAAGTTTTTTGAAAAATGCAGTCTGTTAAGTGTTATTACCATAAACAGGTTTAATATCCTCTTGAATGAACCAATATTCACCTTTATCATTAGCACTTTCTTTTCCTTTTTTTTTTTTTTTAAGTATTTTTATGTGTGTTGTGTTCAGTAAGATTTATTAAGGGGAATACATGTAAAGATGTACATAGATTTTGCAGAAGGCTAGTTAGCAGAAGCCAAATAATGCTAATTAGAACTACCAGACTGTAGAAGGGAGGATATATAGTTTCTTACTTGTATAGAGATTACCCAGGGCTGCAGAGGAAGCATGGTGTGGAAAGAACTTGTCACACGTTTCTGACAGGATGATGTGATGAAGGCTACAGACAGAACAGTAACTGTTGAATTTTCTGGAGGAAGCTTATATGATGAAAAGCTTTAGAGAGGACAAATGCAAGGGACGGTAAGACTAACTGAGGTATGTAGGACAGAGAAAAAAAAGCAAAGACAGACATGCCTGCTGGTTGTCTTTTCTATAATTAGAATTTTGGTACATGCCAACATATTAAAAAAATACAGTCTAATAGGAAAGATGACATACTGAGCAAAAGAAGGCCATATCCCATGCTTTGCAGTACCTGTTCTTTGTGAACTGCAGAGAGCACATCCCCCTGAATAATGCAATATTTATGAGGCCTGAAGTCAGATCCCTCAACAAATCCTGATGCTTGTTTAAATATTGACTCATTCTCTACTTCTGCAACCTATTTTATGTACTTGTATTTGTTTGAGATAGAAAAGACTTGTTTCCTTCTGGAGGGTAATGGGCATGTGGCTGTATCTGAATATAATGTGTGTGGGCTTTGTGCATATGTTTTTTAATAAATGTTTAATGTGCAAGGACCATCCTTTACCTCATAAAAATTATGTGATCTAACAGAAGTCACAGGACCAGATCCATGAATACAGCAATTCCATGGATGTGAAAGGAGCTACCGTGCTGTTGAGTTCAATGGTTAGGTTATGCTGAATGTGTGTTTTCTGCCTATGTGTGAATATACTTCTGTATATACTTGTGCATATTTTTATTTATGTACATATTTATACTTAAATATATAAATGCATGTGCCTGTATATTATATACATACATTTTTCCTGCAATGTTATATATAATTTATTTCTAAACAGTGTACCTGCAAGCAATAAGAAAATACAGTTTGAAGCAAATTATCAGACTTACTCCTGTAGGAACTGAGTTTGGTGAGCCCAGATAATGACTCTTATTTTTCTAAAATTAGAAACTAAAGCTACTGTCCAAGGAGTTTAACAATAACAGTAACTACTTCTGACTGTGGTGGATTAAAAAGCATTCACTAAATGATTTCTGGAAAATGTGAGATTTTTTTTGTTTTCTTAGCACAGGAAATCAAAAGCATCTATTTCTAATGTGGTAGGAGGCTGTTGTAAAACAACATGGCAGCATCAAGGAAGAGATTTAGTCCTAAGAAACTGTATGATGCAGGTGAATTATCTCACTGTCATTTCCTCAGCCCTTTTATCATGAATCATGAAAATGGTAGAAACTCTAATGGTGAAACTGATGCCTAGTACAAAGCATAGGTTAATACAGGTATTTGCCCTGTCAGTGAAATTTTAACTTTGAGATGCTCCACAGAGTGCTTTTTGGGTGATCCATCAGAATGTGAACAGAACTACCTAAGCGCTGCCTGATATTGTGTACAAGCAAAGGTGGCCTTTGCTGATTTTTTTGTGTTTAGAATATGCCTCTATATTAGATTTCAAAGCATTTCCCACACACCACAGGGAAATATGAGCAGCTGTTACATCATTCCAAGTATGGTGAGTTTGCATGCTCCTTCTAATCATTTCTGGAATGGAGAGGCACCTGTGGAACAGCTCTGGTGACCATCTTACAGCTTTGCAATGTTCCTGAAGCTGCAGCAAGATATAAAAAGTCTGTTTGTCCCTTACCAGGACTCTTATTGGTGATAATTTTGTCAGTCGGTGTTGGATGTGAACTGAATCTTTCACTTTCCATGCATTTAATGGTGCAAACAAATCTGACAGGTGAAGGCAAGTAATGGCCTGATGTGCCCAAGGGTCAGATGTTGCAGAAAGGTCATAAAAGTTGAGATCATCCAAAGCACAGCATGCAGAGGCACTAATGTTCTGCACAGCTTCCTGTAGAAGTGTGTGGGGTACTGTTAATCACTAGATAAACTCAGACACTTATTCCAGGATTTAGAAATTAATGCAATTTACAAAAACTGGTATTAAAAAAACAGGTAAGAAGTTATGTGTTGTGGTACTATGCTGTAAAGCTAAACTTGTCCATTTGAGAAGTTGCCAGAGCTCACACGTGTTGAGGTATGCAGGCAGGAGGTGGCTTGGTCCTGGATTGGGGCTTGCTTGAGGTTTACCAGATCCTGAGAAACAACTGGGCATGGCATGAAAAATTCCTGGACATGTAATGTAACAAAGTGAGGTGGTTCAAAAGGTACAGACAGTGCTGAGAGGGATGGCTGTATTCCACTATGGGCTAATGTAAGAGACAGTCAAGCTTCACAGAGGATGGAAGGGCAGCAATGGGGACATCCTTTTTGAGGGTGTAATCTTCCAATGCCAACAGAGCCTCAGTAACCAATCAGTAGCACTTGGTAAAGCCACATTCACTTTGGTAACAATATCAGAAATACCAAATCTGGGTGCAGATAATGCAAGATCAAAACTAGTGGAGAGAAAGTAATTAAGGGCGGGATGTTTATTTGGGTGGCAATTACAATGGAGAAAGAGAGGGGTCAAGGCTGAAGAAGAACAAGCCTGAGAAAATGGAGAGAAATGGGTAAGAAGGGCTGGGAGCTATCAGTAGCCATATTCATCAGGCTCAGGGAGGAGGAACTCCTGGGTGCCAGGCTGTAATGGGCCAGGAAGCAGACATCCTTGCAATCCCACAGCCCCTTGGGCTTGGCAGCTTCCTTTCTGCATAAGCAGTGATTCTTCAAAGCGAGGTAGCTGAATATAATATAAAGTGACTTTGTGGTTAATGAGAGATTGAGACAGATCTGCTGAAAATGTTACTTCTCAAATGTATAAGCAATCAGTAAGAAAACAGGAATTTATGCAGTTGGTAAGGCAAAACAAGACAGAGAGAAACTATACGATAAATGAAAGACTGGGTGAGCAGACAGAAAAGAGGGAGATAGATACACCGTAAAATGAAGATGGTCAGTGATGTTTGTTGGTGCCCAGTAGCAGTAGTTCAAGGAATACGTAACAAGGTTTTCAATAAAGCATTTGTGTCAGACACTACAAGCTACTACTAGCAAACTGAAAGACAAATTCCTGAATATATAGCTAGAAGACAAATGGATAACAATGATGCAGAAGTCTTACTGGGGCATTTAATACATTCTCCAAACATGGCTCTGCAACAGAAATAGCCACTTGTCACATGTCACATGAAAGATCTTAGCAAAAAAAAAAAAAAAAAAAAAAAAAAATTATTTATCTTTTTAAATACTTACTGCCTTTGGTGCATCACCACAGCAGGCTTATGAGAAAAGATCTGTCACTGCCTGATGTTCAGATAAAATATTAGTGGAGGTGTTCACTTAGGCTAATTTTAGTCCTGCAAGATTACATGTCCTCTGTTGTTCATGGCAGGAGCTTATGCCCTCTGGGAGACAGTCCATCCCCACATTCATCTATGTGAACCCAGGAAAATGTCATGAGTCAGGTGAGTAGTGCTCTGCTGAGCACTACTTACCCTAACCCTCCTCCTCTTCAGACCATGGTGACCATCTGCAAACTTCTACCATGCTATTGCTGCTGGACAAAACCTGGCTGGTGTCTGGGATGGTGCTGGCTGTCATGAGCTAAAGTTACACCAGGTAACATCAACTCTGAAGCACGAACTGTCATGGACAAGTGCTTGAGACGTGTCATGACCCAGATACTGTAGGCATGTGTCTTACCACTGGCTTTAGAAGACATCTAGGAAGATTGATTGTGGCCTTTGTGAGGTAATTATTCTACCCGCAGCCTTTTTAATGTAAGGTGAAATTGTCACTATCTTTCTGGGCTTTGACAGAAAAGAGTGAGTGAGCCCTTTCACTCATCCAGAGGTCAATCTGGACATTATACAGATTTCAGTGCAAATGAGGAATGAAACAGGATAGGACCCTGACTTTGTCTTCCAGGCACATGAGAGGAACATAGAACAGATGGCATATCACTTCATCACTCCCATTCACCAAGTGTGGGCACAGCAGCATCATGAGAGAAAATATGGTATTATCATGTAGAGCATTGGGAAGTGAGAGAAGTCTCAAACACTGCTTCTCTACAATCTACTCCTGAGGTAGCACCACTGCAAATTAACTGTATGTGAGAGCTTGTAGGAAAGCTCCAAGCATGCCAAACATAAGTGCTGAACGAGACATTTCAACAAGACTGTTACACTTGTGAAACCAATGAGGAGAGATCTTCAAGTATGCAATGGTGAATTGGGAATTGCTTTACTCCCTTCATCTGAAGAACAGGCTGATGATTCATAAAACTTGAACCACCTACAGAATAAGATGAGATGGGCCCAAAGGAACATGCTGAAAAGTTAATCTGACATTACTGATTTGCAGCCTTTAGTGAGAACTGAAGAAATGTTGCATCATGTTACTGAAACCAAGGTGACACTTCAAATGCATGTAAAAATATATGTGCCATGGAAAATGTAGTCATTAATGAGCATAATGTAAAAATATAATTTTAAGCAAGATTAAAATAGTGAGTGTCTGCCATGTGAAATGTGGTTTCTAATAGAATCAAATAAGTGTAAACAACGTATGGATTCAGAATGGTTTGAACAAGTTCCCAGCTGAATACCATTTAGTTTTTCCCCAGGGATGAAAGCTGAGGTTTTGGCTATTCTGACTAATTTGACTATCTCAGATACATTTTAGGGTCACCATCAGACAAAAGAAAGATGAAGAATATATCTATTTTCTTTTGACTGAGATGGAAATAGTTGGGAACAACCTTATGCCTTTGTGAAAAATGTCCAAAAGTGGAATGGGACACAATGACACAATATTCTGCTTATCTGAATAGGAAAAGCCCTGCCATTGAATGGCTGAACTGAATGATACTGGGTGTGCTGGACACACAAAATCATGACAACATATAGACATGTGTTTGTGCATGTCTACTCAACCAGATGAAACTATTCCTAACTGGGAAAACTCTATGTGATTAATGCCCACTCACATCGGTGTCAAGTCACTTGTGACTTACAGGGCTTAATGCTGTGCTTGAGAACTGCTTGAGAACATCACGGGCTGAGACTGTCAGGGAGTGCTGGCTGAGGTGAATCACATATTACACAGTCAACAGCAGTGAAAAGCACCAGGAGCAGGAAAGGCTGCAGGTGGAGCATCCACCTCTCTCTCTAAAAAGGCCATCAGATAAGGAACTGCTTTGAGAACAATGAGCTGTCAGAAAGGCACCGTGGTCTAGCAATAATTACCGAACTCTGTCCACACAGACAACAGAGAGTTGTGACAAGTAATCCTCTCAGTTGTCAGATATACAAGCTGTGCACTCTAATCTCCTGACAGAGACTCTCTATGTGTGAGAGACTCTCCATGACCTTCGGTGAGTCTCTGTGAGACTCTCTTTGTCTCTCTCTCTGCTAATTGCATGAACAACAGCTCGCTGTTGCTTTGCATTAGCATTGCTCTCTTCACATTCAGTTAAAGCAGAGTAAAAGGTAGAGATGTGGAAATAGCAACTGATATGATGGAAGGTCTGGTCTGCCATGTGACAAGAGCACTGCTTTTCTGAAGGCTTCAGATCTGCTTTCAAGTGAACACCTTTATAAAGGATCTTTTTCTATGTTAAATCTGTGATTTAGAGGAAATGTATTCTGTTCCCAACTATATTTTTTTCTAGTTTTGTAAAGAAGTTTTGTACTTCTAGAAGGCAAGTTAATAAAAAAGGAATCAATTATGTAGTCCCCAAGAGTTTGGGCTGAGTAACAAATTCAGGATTTTGGAATAACAGTAGCAAGGTCATTTCAACCCCACTTTAAGCACCTGAGTGCTCTGACCCATTTAGTAATGAGGAAATAAATATTATTTAATTCTGGTCCTGTCATTACTGCTCCAGTACCTTAGAAGCCTGCTTATTACAGATATTGAAATTTAGACAATCTTAAAAAAAAAAAAAACAAAACCAAACCAAACCTCAGGGCACTGCTTCACCCCCAAAATGAGCTTCTGCCTCCTGGGAACAGTTGACCCCATCTCTCTCCATGACGCTGTAGGCTCAGGCAGGAGTAACAGCAGCAAGTTGATTTCAGGAGACAAAAACTGACAACTGGTAAATACACAGCCCTGGAAGCTGATAAACAGTAGCTTTCTTTATACTTCCCCACTGACATTCAACAATGAATCTGTCTCAATCACGCCTTGTTTGCCTAACCTTAATCTTACACTACAAGCCATGATGAACCATAGAACTGGAGCATTCCTCACCCCCTCAAAATGTAGGGCAATTTTTGGCCCAGATGATGTCTTAACCCTATTCTCAGCCCTGGGAATGTGAAGAGAAGCTAAGTTAGGGCACATTGGTTTATCAGAATTATAGAATCATTTTGTTTGGAAGAGACCTTTAAGATCATCAAGTTCAACTGTTAACCCAGAACTGCCAGGTCACCACTAAACAATGACCCTCAGCACCAAATCTTCACAGCTTTGAAACCCCTCCAGGGATGGGGACTCCACCACTGCCTTGAGCAGCCTGGGCCAGCCCTGGACATCCCTTTCAGGGAAGAAATTGCTCCTCATATCCAACCTAAACCTCCCCTTGTACAACTTGAGGCTGTTTCCTCTTGTCCTATTGCCCCTTTCAGGGAGTTGTTGAGAGTGAGAGGCTCTCCCCTGAGCCTCCCTTTCTACAGGCTGAACAACCCCAGGTCCCTCTGCCACTCTTCACAAGACTTGTTCTCTAGACCATTCCCCAACTTTGTTACCCTTCTCTGGACACACTCCAGCCTCTCAGTGTCCTTCCTGGAGTGAGGAGCCCAAAAATGAACCCAGGATTTGAGCTGTGGCCTCCCCAGTGCCCAGTCCAGGGGGACAATGTCTGCCCTAGTCCTGCTGGACATACTGTTTGTTCCTACCAGGGAACAGGCAACTTTTGCCCAAAGTGACACATGATAAACTCTTATTTCACGGCATTCCACTTTTGCGAAGGTGTTTCTGCATTTTCAATTCTGGCTGAATTTCCTTAAGAAAATCTGATCCAGGGCTGTCATCTTTCAGTGTAAATTTGTACCCATCCTCAGATTTAGACAGCATGAGCATTTGTCCTAATTCTGTACACTTTTTTGGAAAAAACAAACAAACAAAACTTGATGCAGGTGTTAATTCTTTTCTAAGATGAACTTGAGGGCAGTCCCAGGTAGATACAATACTATAGGTCAATGATTGCTCACCAAATGAAATATTCCTTTGACATCTAACCCAGCTAATCCTCTGTCTGTGGGCCTGAGGAGGCCTCAGGCCTGTACAGTCTGTACAGGCCTGAACCAAACTGTTTCTTCATATTTTTTTTTCCTAAACCTAAGCCTATCCTTTACCCAAAAACTAAATCTGACTTTAGAGACTAATATTCCCCACTGATACCATTATTGCTCTTGAGCCCAAATGTCATCTTTCACTCCTTCAACTCCAGGAATGTACAATATTAATTTTACCTTCTGAACTCTGAACGTTCCTTTCATCTGAGTTTCTGTCTAAGGACTTTCCGTCTAAGAAGTTTGCACTTAAGCAACACCAGCTCTTCTCCAAATCATCACAGCTCTCTGGACATGAAACACTAAGGTACTTTATGGAACTTTTGCTTTTTTATCATCAACAACATATACAAACTAAAATCTGAACAGTTACTATAGAATACAGCTCCTTCTCTTACATCAGCTATTCAGTATCAGGTCTAGAAAACACCCAATCTCTTCTTCAGCCTTCAAGCTATTGACATACTGAAGTAAACTCAGCCCTTGATCCTTTAGTTTTCTTGACCCCTAGCTCAAATCTTAGCAGTAGCCTTAAAACAGTGTCTGAGCAAGATAAAACACCTTTTCCAATTAGGAACCCCCAAACTATAGAGCAAGAAATTATCTTCTTGAGTCTTAAATTTTTCTAATTCTGATCTAAATTCTCCCCTCTACTCCACTCTGGTGAGACCACCCCCCTGCAGTGCTGGGTCCAGCTCTGGAGTCCTCAGGATGGGAGAGACAGGGACCTGTTGGATCAGGGCCAGAGGAAGCCACAAAAATGGTCCACAAGCTGGAACCTCTGCTTTGAGGTCAGGATGAGAGAGTTTGGATTCAGATCAGAGAAGAAGGTTCCAAGAAGACCTTCAGTATCTGAAGGGGGCCTACAAGACAGCTGAGGAGGGACTCTTTACAAGGGCTTGTAGTTATAGGACGAGGGGCAATGGCTTCAAACTGGAAGAGGGGAGGTTTAGATTAGAAATTAGCTAGAAGTTCTTCATTCTGAGGGTGATGAGAGACTGGAATAGGTTGCCCAGGGAAGCTAGGGATGCTCCATCACTGGATGTGTTCAAGACCAAGTTGGATGGGGCTTTGAGCAACCTGGTCTAGTAGGAGGTGTCCCTGCCCATGGCAGGGGGGTTGGAACTAGGTGATCTTTAAGGTCTTTTCCAACCCAAACCATTCCATGATTGTACAATTCTAAATCTGAACCCTCATCTCCACCTGACACTGTAAACCTACTGATTTTAAAGTTCTCACTGCTAAAGAAAATGGTTTTAAATGGCATAATATTTTAATTCACTATCAAAGTAATTTTACATGGCTTTTTATTGTGCACCATATGAGTGGGAGAGACATCTGTGTTCTAGCTTTGATAGCTGCAATCAGCTTTTACTTGTTTTCTCGAAAGGTAGGTTTTGTAATAATCTGATTAAGCAGAAAGATCAGTGGCTGTATTTGCTGGTGTAGTTCCCTTTTTCTCTCTCAGTACTTCAGTTTTTCTTCTTGGCACATTTTTGCTTCAGAACATCATAAATTTCAGATAAACACAGTGCAAAACACTTATGGAATTGCCGTAAACAACCCTTAAGGATGTTAAAGCCATATTCTATTTCCTGCTTTGAATCTGTTTTTTTCTGCTGGTGCCACAATAATCTGTCTCGCTCATAGGCACAGTGGCACTGCTAATTGTCCTTAATTGAGACTAGTGGTCTCTGATATGCTATGGTGGTTTGCTGCTGAATTTTGATCTTGTGTGTACTCATGAGGCATTATACGTGACTATTGCTGTTTAGACAGTCACAAGGAATGCAGCGTGTGAGACCTTCTCCCTTTATAGCAAATATTTCCCGACTCACGTAATTGTCAACAGTTATCCAAAGATTTTAATATTCCCTTACTTCTTTCTGACTGCTGAAATGCAATCCCTGTGAATATAGCAATGAGGAGGTAAATTAGTTTCTTTATGTGGAACTAGTTTCCCTCAGCATTTGTGCTGGGTATAAAGAAATAGAGGGATAATAAAAATATTTCTGCAGAGGAAAGTTGATCTTCTCTGAGTTTTACATCCTCCATATTTCCCAGGTGGGCATATAAAGGAAGAAAAAGACAGCATCATGGGTTTAATAGTTTCCACTAACAGATATTAAAGCCTGATAGAAACACAGGCAATTCCAGCCAAGTGTGATTTGTATTGATGCACATAGGCTACGATGGGGGCAAACTCCTGTTGCATTCAGGAGTCTTTGAAAAGGTTTAAATGTGAAGAACGTTTCTGCAGACTCATCTTTTCCCCTTTCTTCTTCTATCTGTTGGTTGCTCGATGTGCATCTTAGTTCTGGTAGCTTGCCAAGAAATGCAAAGCTTCTCTTTATCAGAACGTGCAGCTACTGTGTGGAATTTCTTTGGCATAGGTTCAGTCAGCCAGAGGTATGAAGAACCATGATGCCTGGGTTGGCAGATGGCTTCAGTGCAAATTCAGTTACATGAGCCTCAGGCAGCACATGTCATTTTAGAAGTATTGATATTCTGTACAGATACTAATAAAATTTTATTGTTATTGCTGAGTCCACCACAGAAGCACTTTGCAGCTCTGGAATGGTCTGATACTGCCAATCAGATATTGCTTGTTTAACACAGCCCTGTCTTCAAGTGTAATCTCCGGTTTTAATTTTACATTGTGCTCAGCACTGTGCATGGACACACCTAGCGGTGACAACTAGGGTAAAGATTTTGGGGTGTGGATTTTTTGACACCTTGGTAAGGACAAGATTGAAATGTTTGCAACAGGCATCTAAGTGTGTGACACGTGATGTCTGCAAGAGATCACAGAATCATAGAATTGTTAACGTTGGAAAAGACAAAATAATCAAGTCCAACCTTCTACCCAACACCTCTGTGACCACTAGACCATGTCCCAAAACACCTCATCTACACATTTTTTGAATACCTCCTGGGATGGTGACTCTACCACTTCCCTGGGCATCCTGTTCCAATGCTTAACTACTCTTTCACTAAAGAAATTCTTCCTAATATCTAATCTGAACTTCCCCTGGCACAACTTGTGGCCATTTTCTCTAGCTCTGTCATTAGTTATTAGAGAAAAGAGACCAACACTGGCCTCACTACAACCTTCTTTCAGGTAGCTGTAGATGGCAATAATGTCTCCTCTCAGCCTCCTCTTCTTCAGGTAAAATAATTCCAGCTCCCTCAGCCTCTCCTCATAAGACATGTGATTAAAAAAAAAAAAAAAAGAAGTAATAATGCCTCTGGCCTTTGACAGGGTGTCCAAAAGCTCCTGAAGGCCAGAGGCACTCCAGATGCACTGAGATGTTTTCTTAGTAGTGTCTGTGATACGTCAGGAAGCACCAGAAAGACAAAACAGATTAAAATGGGGTTTTAGATGGAATATAAGAAAAAACAGAAATTTAAACCAAGATTAACTCAGAATTATCCAACTTCTGTCTTCATATGGAATTTCTTAAATGAGACACCTTTTTCTGGTGCCCGGCTACAAAGAGTAATTGGAGAAGTTTTCCAGTTTCAGAGACAATTCATAAATTAATTCATAGAATAGAAGGTTATCTCAGCAGTGGGATAAGCATTTGGGCTGGCCTGAGTACAGTATCAATTCCTCTGGCATTAAATAACCTTTCTTTTTCTGACAGACATTAATGGCCTTTCAGGCAGTGGCATGTAGTTTTCTCTGCCATTTACTTTCTGAGAAAGCTCCCAGTTGTTACAACTTGGTTTAAAATTCTGCTCCATGCCGCATAAAGACATATATATCATCAAGTCAAAGCCCCATCAGAGAATCTGGTGGTGAAAAAACAGTGCTAAAAGTATATGGCTTTGGTTAATTGCTCATTTGTATTCCACCTTAGTGATGGAGGTTATATTTTCTGCAGGAGGGTTAATACCTCTAGCTGAGAACAAAACCAGAGTCTGGGGGAGAGAAGTCTTTTTGAATTTGGAAAGGGCAGGCAATTAATTTATCTCATAGGCATGGCTCTGGGTGCAATCTGATATCAAACAGCTGGAGACATTTTGGCAGATGGAAAGGGAATGTAATTAGCAGGCTATAGTACCAGATACAGGACACATAGGCTGCATTAAAAATAAATAAATAAATAAATAAGTTAGTAAAACATCATGCAGAGGGACTTCAAATGTCCTAAGGGATCTTCAGTGTTATATAGAGTATGGAAAAATGAACCAAAAATTCTAACTTTTGCCATCATTTCTTAACATAGACAGCAATGTGACACATCCTTTCTTTAACAATATCGGA
>JANHGN010010268.1:107296-129632 GCA_024605025.1 Megaceryle maxima | reverse complement strand
AAAAAAAAAAGAAAAGAAGAAAATGAAATGTTTGTCCCACAGAATGCAGAGTTGAAAATCAATGGACAAATATAAGAAAAATAAAGGTTAATAGCTCAAAAGCTATAGATCTCTTTTGATGTGGCATTACCAAAACTAGCACTGTTTTCACACACAGCCCTCAGCAAGTAACTGTATTCTGTTCACCTACATGGTTATTACAGATCAGCTGCTTTATATGTATTAGCTGTGAGGCTCAGTTCATGGTCTCTTTGTTTTTGGTGGGATTTCAATGAGCAAACCTCAATTTTAGAAGTAATAAAGTACTAAAAAAAAAAAAAAAAGGAAAAGAATACTGTTGTATTTCATATGGCTTGTGTTTTCATTTTTTCCTGTGAAAACAATTTTTGCTTTGAAAGTCTTTGATATCATTATCATTTAAAATCAGAATTTTAATTTTGTCTGAATGAAAAGTTTTGATCATTTACTGTTTTCCCTGTGGAGAAATGTTTTCTTTCTGTGTTTAAATCAAATGTGAAGAAAAGAGTTAGAAAACTCACAATGCATCATAAGGGCATGTATAAAATAGGATTTGCTACACTGTAAAATGCTGACAAGTATTTGTCACTCGGTATAACTGAATTAAGAAATAAATACTCAAAACAGTGAAGGAAAAGCTGTTATAAAAAATGTGTGTTTACATGCTTCTCCAGAGGGCATAAAGCAGAGTGATGGCTTTTATTAAAGTCTTTTATGCTGCTGGTTTCTGTTTGAAAGCTTGCCTTCAGTGAGAAAGCACGTGTAAGAGCTTCCAGTGATCTAACACTCACTCTGCTTCTTATGTCCATTTTCTCTATTTTTGTAAGATTGTGTTAATGAAGATGATGCTCCTGCCTCCTGTTGCAAAGAAACATGAAAATCCAGGAAGTCATTAATATCACTATCTCAAATAAGAATTCTATATGTACAAGTCAGGAAAGATATATAGGACACTGCTTTTATAGAACAGAGATAACAGGTAAAGAATGGCTATGGTTTTCTACCCACTGGTGTATGTGGGTACATGTCACTCTGCAAAACATGGAAATGTCCATTGAGACAGTAAGACAAAAAGCCATCTTCTCTTTTCCCCGCTTTTTTTTTGCCGATACTTTATTCAATCTAACTTTTTAATGTATATCTAGATCTCTGTGGGGAGAATCACAGAATCGCAGCATTGTAGGGGTTGGAAGAGACCTCTGGAGATCATCTTGCCTAACCCCTCTGCTCCAGCAGGGTCACCCACAGCAGGGGGCCCAGGATCACATTGTCCAGGTGGGGTTTGAATCTCTCCAGACACGGAGACTCCACAGCCTCTTTGGGCAGCCTGGGCCAGGCTCTGCCACCCTCACAGTAAAGAAGTTTTTCCCTCCTGTTCAGATGAAAACTCCTGGGTTCCAGTTTGTGCTTGTTGTCACTTGTCCTGTCACTGTGTACCACTGAAAAGAGTCTGGCCCCATCCTTTTGACCCCCAGGGGCCCTTTAGCTATTGATCAGAATTGATCAGATCCCCTCTGGGGCTTCTATTCTCCGGGCTAAACAGACCTAGGGCTCTCAACCTTTTATTGGCACAGAGAAAGAGGAGAAAACTCCAAATGCTATGTCAAGAGGACACGTCTTTTGTTTGCTGCTGTTGTGGTCCCACACCCATGAGCATTCAGGTTGGAGACAACTCTGCAGCAGACAATAATTGGTTGGCCATCCAACTGTGCTTCCCTGCACCTCCAGAGCTTTTTACGTAGGCAGTGCAGTGAGACTCCAAATCCTATAGTTTTACATGGTCCTTACAAGATTGCTGACTTTCTTACAAAAAGCCCTGTTCTTCTTTAGAGCCCAACACACCAGCAAGACTTCTTGCTCACAACACTCTTTGTTCCCTCTCAGCTGACAGATATGGCCAAATCAAACAAAATGTGTGGTTTGGTTTGGTTTGTTTTAATTCAGCATATTTGCAGTTTCTACTTGTAAATATTTAGCATCATGACAGCTGGGTTTTATGGATGTGACAACTTGAATGTAACGTCCTCTGCTTTTACAGCACATGACACAATCCTCTTTATTGGGTAAGAAAACAAACACAAGCATGAGGGGTTTTTTCTGCCACAGCAGTGAAATGATGAAATAGAAATAAAATTAAAACTTGGATGGCATATTAGCACAAAATTTATTTCAGGTAGAAAAACTGTGAGTCCAAAGTAAGATGGAAACATAACAGTGAAATACAATATTCTGCATTAAATAGAAATCACTGCTTTTAAATCCCCAGTCATACAGTGTTGTGGATTAATCTGAGCCAGCAACTAAACACCATGCAGCCACTTGCTCTCACCTTTCCCTCTCCTAGACAATATGAAAAAACTCATGGGTTGAGATAAGAACAGTTTAATAAATAAACCTAAAAAATATATTCAGCAATAATATTAACAAAATATGATAATGATGATAATAATAGACATGAAAAGAAAGATAATAAAAAGAAATAAAAGCCAAGAAAGGACAAGTGATGCACAATGCAATTGCTTACCTCCCACTGACCAATGAGTCCCTGAGCAGTGATTGGCTCCTCCTGCCCAATTCCACCCAGTTTATATATTGGGTGTGACATTCTATGGAATATGCCTTTGGCTAGTTTGGGTCAGCTGTCCTAGCCATGATCTCTCCCAGCTTCTTGTGCACCTGTTTACTAGCAAAACATGAGACATAGGAAAGTCCTTAATTCCTTAGCAATGAAAATATCAGTGTATTATCAGCATTCTTCTGATACTGGATCCAAAACACAACACTATTCTAGCTACTAAGAAGCAAACTATGATGAAGAAAAGAAAATTAGCTCTATTCCAGACCAAACCAGGATGTGCAGTAAAGATAACAATCATGTTGGTGTGATTTACAAGGTTGAAGGAGATCATTACTGTATTTCATGACCATATCTAGGGCTTAAAACTCATGATTTAGGAGTAATAAAAATTACCATACTGAGTAATGTCGCTTGAATCATGTACATATGCACTACTTTTAAACAACTTTTTGGTTGGGTTTTTTTTCAGATCTGGTAAACAGAAAAATATTATCCCTTTTTAGAGAATGAGGTGGATCTCCAGAGACATTTCCATGTGCTTCTGAGCTATGGGAACAAATATGTAGGCTAAAAGAAAAATAAAAGTTCTACATGGACAAAAGTTTTTTTAGCTGCAATCTACAATCATTTTATGGTGAAAATTAGCATTGGCCTGATTTATGCTCAAACCACGGGGTCAGGATGGGATATATTGCCTGGCCAGCTCTGCTCTCTCCATGGAAATTAGTTTTTCTGGAGTGGGTATGTGGGCGTGTCAGGAAGAGGCACCCACTGAAGCAGAAATGCCAGCACAATGCAGGAGTGTAGCTATACTTAGGGGAAAGCCATGTCAGCCTGGGGAAAAGGAGGACTGAAAGCTTTCAGCAACAAGAAAATGTCCCTTTGGGATTAGCTATGGCAAGGTGATGGGGACACTGAGATAGTCACCAAAGTCAGTGCAAAACTAGTAGCTAACTGCAGTAAAGAGGGAAAATGAAATCCTGATTCTATCCTTGGGAAATCCTGATCCTCTTCCTAAAGAAGGAAAGCAAAAAAGCAAAAATGCTGTAAATGAAGCATAGATTTTCTTCACAAGAATACTCCTTTTCCATGAATGATTGTTGGATTCAGTAGCAAAGACCATCAAAGGAAATATCTTGAATGAAATCATTAGAATTGACTTTGACTTCACAGAGTGGCTGAACTTACCCCCAGTGTAAAGCTGGTGTAAAACTAAAAGAATAAAAGATGAAGCCCTTACTTTGGTTTTTCTTTGTTGGTTGAGTTTTCCTTAAAATCCCAGAGGTTCAATTCTGTATTTAGATAAAGGTTAATTTTTCCCTTTCTACAGCAGCCAGCTCTGAACTTTACCTTGACCGCTTACCTCGTACAATTGCCTGGAGACATTGATGAGTTGTCACGGTCTTCTCTGAAAAATGACCCCTTGGATACAGCACTTCAAATACAGTTTGAAATGAAAAATCTCCAGGGGTTCTGTTAGAAGAAAAGGGACAAAAGCAATAAAAACACAAAGCCAAAATTGTTTTACTAACCATTTTATTTATATTCAGCTGGAGTGGATAAATAGTATAACGATACAGTAGCTCTCACATGAAATGTATAACCTGATTTTTAAACCACAGATTACCCTCTGTCTCAAACCTCTCAAAAGAGACAAATGTTATTCTATTAGATTAATGCTAACAGTGAATGATTTGTCTGAAAGCTAGAGTTATATGGAATCCAGCTACACCTTCTCTGGTTGAAATTACAACTACTGTAAATACACTGTTAAAAAGGACAATAGTTAGAGATCCTGGTGCTGCAGTGATTGGAGATCCCAACACTACTATAATTTCAGGTCCCAAAATCTGCAATAATTAAAGCTCCCAAACAGGCATCTGAAAACAGACACTGTATTTTAAGAATGACAGATCTGGGATCCATCAAACCATAAAGTAGTCTACCAGTGGAAGTGGTTGCCAGTGGAAGTTTAGATTAGATATTAGGAAAAATGTCTTAACAAAAGGGTTGTGAAGGTGTGTCCCAGGCAGTCCAGGGTAGTGGTGGAGTCCCCAGCCCTGGAAATGTTTCAAAGCCATGTAGGTGTGGTGATGAGGAACATGGCTTAGTGGTGACCTGGCAGTGCTGGGTTAAGGGTTGCACTTGATGATCTTAAAGGTCTCTTCCAACCAGAACAACTCTATGAGATTCTATGATTCCATGATGCTATGATTCTATGACAGGGACAGGGCAGAGCTGCCGTCCCACACAGACAAAATACCAGTAAAGTTCACCTACAAGCAAAATTGCACAGCATGCCTTGAACTGTTTCCGGGAGGACTGTGTGTTTAGGACATTTTTTTTAGAACTTTTGAATGAGGTACAAAACAAGGTCTTGGTTAAAGCTCAAAAGATCCCAAATAACCTGGCAACTACTGTCCCTATTTCAAAACTCACACAGGAGGTCCTACTGAAATTCATTGTAGGCATTTCTGGAAGAGTAACACTTTGATCAGTTGGTCTTATAAAAACACATATGACCAAATATATTTATAAAAGTCATTCCTTGTCTGAAAAAAAACCAAATAATATGCCTCTAATCCTAGCTGGCAAAGTTACAGTCCCCATAAATTTGACAGGGAAGTGTAATGACTCCTATTGCACAAACACTTCAAAACCACTTCATGGACCTTCTTGAAACCAAATGTTCAGATGAACAATGGGAGCTCAAGAAAAAGTTGGTCAATCCCCTAATTGATGCTAATTCTCCATTGTTCCAGAGAGTTCAGTTGAGATTTGACAACATTCAAGAACTCAGTGGTTGGTTGGTTGGTTGGTTGTGGGTTTTTTTTTATTAGATTACATTCCTTTCCTTCTTGTTAAGGAAATGATAAAAATTAAAATAATATCATCTGACTTGGAAAATCTTGTGGGAGAGAGTATATAACAGAATCAACAAAAGTAAAACAAATCTTGTGGTAGCCCTCATGCTGGAATCACTAAACAAGCTAGGGAAGAGAGGGATGAGTTTTCCCCCCAGCCTCTGTCAGACTGGTGGGTTGTTTTGGTTTTTTTTGACTTGATTGCATTATGTGTTTCCTGGCAGACTTTTGTAAGTCATTTATTTGTAGGTCATTCATTAATTTTGTCCAACAAATTCCTCCTACTTTTATCTGCCCTCCTGCTATGGATCATTGAAATTCTAGTTATGGTCTCCTGATCACATTGGTGTCTTTCAGCTTACCCTCTAGTTGCTACTAGAACATACTATTTGGTTTTGCAAATAATAAAGTTTAGTTAGAAAATAAGTGTCATTCGACACCTCTGCTGCATCTGCATATTGGCAAGATTCCCTCCCACGCAGGTCTCCACTCCACTACTGGCCTTGAAATTTCCTCAGGAGTTTGGATGTGTGTGAGAAAACCTAGAAAATAAACTGACCCCAGTCCTGTGGCCACTGCTTTGTTAAGCTATGCTCATAGAGAGGACAGCATGTTCAGTGTAATTTCTGTGAATGAGTCTCTGGATGTGCCTGGATGCATTTCATTTTTAAAATTATGTCATGCTTCACCAGCACTGCACTTATTTGTGCTGAGGCCCTGTTTGGTCTCAACTGTTTAGCTTTGTGGGAACTCCTGCAGGGAAAAAAATGGTTGCTTACCGTTTTTCTGCATCTGGTGCCTATAAATCTACCCTTGAGCCAACAGAAAACTTATTTAACTCAGGGAGGTGTCCTGGTAAGCTTGAAGGAAAGAGACTTCATCATAAACAGCTGTCAACTTCTATCCTTAAAAGAAACATTTCTTTCTGTGCATGGCAAAAGTGAGGAAAATCATCCCCAGACTCAAACTCTTTGGGAACCAGGATGTACAACGGTGCTGTCACATTGATCCTCATTTTATTCAAAGAACTTCTTTTTGCTGAGTTTGTTTCATGTGTCAGATACCTGGAAATTAAATATCTGGCTAAGTGCCTGAAGTCTCTTTCCCAAAGAACTATCTTCCAGAAGAAAGTCTAATGTTGCTAATGCTATTTTTAGTTCGTAATTTCTGTTTCCTTTTGCTCTTTGATCATCTTGGATAGAGAATAAAATAAGAAATTAAGGCAAGAAGAACATTCATGGTATGTTCTATTTCCTCTAGTGTCACTAAGACACTGATGTGACTCATAATGAATTAGCAGTGATGACAAAGGTGGTCAGCAGGCCAAATTTTGATGATAGTCCCCATTCTGAGCTTCATTCTTCCTCAGTTGCTTAGCATCCTTTCAGCTCAGGTCAACTTGCAGCTGAACAATCAAAATAGATTCAAAGATTTTGAATCCTGGACACATCTGTGATGGAGGTCATGGATGCTCCATCACAGGTTGTGTTCAAGACCAGGTTGGATGGGGCTTTGAGCAATCTGGTCTAGTGGGAGATGTCTCCGTGTGTGGCAGGGGGATTGGAAATGGATGATGCTTAAGGTCCCTTCCAACCCAAACCATTTTATGATTCTATGATTTTAATTTTACATGATTGGTCTGAATGCCCTAGGGGCATTAAGAGCATTTTAGCCTGTTTTCTCTCTGCCTTATATTGTAAAAACAAGATCTATAATTTTCTTCCACCCTCCTAAGCTCTCTTCTCTGTCTCTTCTTTGGTTCATGGCTGGATACCTCTTCTCTCTATTTAGAAGAGCACAGGGCCATGAAAACAGCCTCAGCCATCTCTCATACTGTCAGCCCTTTCACCCCAAGTCAGACTTGATATTATTTATATTCCAGTTGGCAAATGAGATTTTGTTCAGCTCTTCTTTTCCAAATGGGGTTCAACATTTATCTGAAATGAAGAGTGTCGATGATGTGAAATATCTTAATTAATATTTTCAGGACAACACACAAAAAAACCCCTTCCAAATTCAGGTATTTTTTACAACCATTGTCAGGTTATGTGATAAAAAGCTAATCTCTATACATGCTAAGGAGCACTGGGGGATGAGGCAGGATGGGGAGGGATGGGATGATCCCCAGTAACCCAATCCCTGACCTGGCTGTACTGGGAGACATGAGCTGGGTGGTACCCATTGTGTTGAGTTATCGATTGCCAAGTCATCTCACCAGACTGAGGAGCATCATTGCCCAGGGGCACGGGATGCATCAGGGGATACAGAGAAAGAGCATTTTGGGATTGCATGAGATTTACAGGATGTTTAGGAGAGGAATCAAAAGCTGCGAGCTTTATGTATTTTTGTAAAGCATGGAAGGTATTTCTAAAATGGCATTCTTGCCTTATTTTTAGATGGCAGCATAGTGCAATGGGAAGAAGTGGGGAGGAAAGAGGTTGGTTTGCTTTTGAAGAGCTCAGGATTTCTCAGAAAATGAGCACTTTCAGTCTATTTGCATCTGTGTAGACAGTTGTGCCAAGACTGCAGTCTGTTGCTAGAACCAAAAGCCCATTTCTCAGCCTGTCAAGCTCTAAATATAAGAAACATCACAAGGACCCAGGGAAAGAAAAACAAGACACTGTAAATCCAGAAAGCTGAAAAGGATAGGAAAGGGGAGGAACGGGATTTGCAATTTTTAAACATAGGGCACCATTCCCTGCCCTGTGTTTTATGCTTCAGCTATCACCCTGCAAATACTTCACAGTAATAAAAGGGAGCAAACGACAGTTGTGAGGGGACAGAGATAAATATATATCGGAAATAAGGGAGTGCTGAGAGATATAGCTGAGGTATACCTGAGCATGGATATATATAATAAAAAGTCTGACAGAATGCTTGCACTGAATCTGTACACCGGTGTTATAACAGCTGACAATGTGAAAGCTTCAGTAGCAATGAAGCTATCTTTTGTTAACAGTGTGGGGAAATGTAGCTTTTGGCCTGGCCAAATTGCTCCTTTTACAAAACAAAATAACCCCTGTCAGCCACTTCAAGATTAGTTGTTGTTTAAAAAATGACACTTGGAGACAGTGTACACACACACTCAGAGACACACACAATACATGGAAACACAGAGGCACTGGTACATGTATGTATGTGATGGCCACATTGCTGAAACATTCTTGCAGAATTTAAAGGAGAGGCATCCAGCATCCTTCCAAAAAAATTATGGCAGTAGCTTTGTGCTAGTGGAACTCATAAAACTTACATTTTGTATGGGTTTTGGTAGCAGGTTGACAAAGTGCTGTGTCAGGAGTGGAATTTTTTAGAAATGCAATGAAAAGGTCAGGAGACAATACTAAAAATAGTTGTTTGTCCCATCTGGATCTTATCACTTCTGTTTCGTGCCTGTATAACCTTTTCTAGATTAATATATTATCACTTACACAAATGCAGTACTTAAACTGCAGAGTTTGAAAATTAGACCTTTTGATGTTTTCTAACCTGTTTGACTTCCTCAGCTCTTCATAGAAATTGTAGAAGGAACACCACAGAGCTTAGAAGAAAATGGGCAGTGAGGCATGGAGGCTTTGGAGCATCTCTTCCATCCCTTTGTCCTCCATAACCATGTAGCTCCCACCCCTGGGCACAAGCTGGCATAGGGTGAAAGCTGCTCAGATAGGTCAGTGGAGACCAAAAAGACACTTCCAGGTGAGTAAAGTACTGGGATGTCTGGTAGCAGCTCTTTCATGAAGCTGTATGCTCTACATTGGAAGTAGCACTGGTCCAGCTACCACCAAGTATGTGTCTTATGTTTGATCATATTAATAAATGTGTCAGAGCCGTGACGTGGATAAACTGCATATCTCAGTTGTTCACCCTGTGGATCCTTCTCATGCTAATGTGTAAGAATGACTTGACTCATTATTACTTCTGCTCTTCTGAGGTAATGATTTCCCTCTGCAGGCAACACCTCTGAGCAGCTGATGGTGTATTAGGGAAATTTATTATGAGTTTGCACTTTTCTTTTGAGAAACAGCATTTAAACATTTGCTTTTATTTATTTATTTATTTATTTCTATTAATCCTACGCAATTAATTTATGTATGAAAAACAAACTCAAGAGGCAACTTTGCAGCTAATTTCTTCAGCATCATGTCATATGCATTTCTATGAAGTTTAGTATCACAGAGAGAAAGGGCAGAGCAGTTCCTCCAGCATTGTCTCACTGAGGACAGGTTAGGAGGCTGAGAGATGATAACAACAGCTTTCAGCTATCAAGTTAGCTTGGGCTATGATGCAAATAATTGTTACTGCCATTATCTTTGAAACAGATGTTTGCTGTCCCTGTGAGAAAAAAAGTAGAATACCACTACTACTTCTAAAAAGATTTCTTTTTTTCCACATTGTTTTAACTCAGCAAAGTACAATATGACTTGGGACTGAGCTGAAATATGGAGAGAAAAAAAAACTTCTATAAATGGCAGAAAGAATTAATGTTATTCATCTCTATTTATTAGTGGTCTTCTGTTGTCAGGATGTGCTAAAAAGAAAACATAAATGGAAACAAATTGCAAATTATCACAGCAATGTTCTGTCAGGTGAACCTGACATAAAAACTCTTAAATAAATCACCTGGCATGTATATAAAGAAAACAAAATGCAAACAAACCAACAAATAAACAAATCTCTCTGGTGGCAGCTTGCAGCTGCTTTATTACACTGATAAATATGGGACAAGGCTCAGAAAAAGCAATGAGGCAGGTCTTCAGACACTGAATTTCCTTTGAACGTGATACCAGAGCTGAGAAAAAAGGACAGCACATTCATCACAGCAATGAGGATGAAACTGGACATGTTTAGCTGAAGCTGGAGAAAACAGAAGGGCAAAAGAAGCAAACAAACAAAACCCCAGAACCTTCTTACCTCCACCAAGTGTCCACAAACATTAAAACATTGACAGTGACCTTTAGAAATGTTATCCTCAGTGGCTAGTACATACTCACCAAGCCAGACCTACAGTTATGACAGTGGTGACCACTGCTGGTTCATGGGCCACCACCTGCCTAGAAGGGACAACAGTGGATGTGGCTGGAGTGTGGGCATGTCTGCACCCATTGAGTTTTTCACCCCAACACTGTGTGGCTCTGAAGATATCCGGACAGTGCCTGAGACATGAGCAAAACAATTGGATACCTCTTGGTAACACAGATTTCAATTTACCACCATGGTGCTGGAGTGGAGAAGTCTCAGGATCTGCTACCTCAGAAAGTTTCATTATGATACAAAACCCTTCCTAAATTCATCAGACTCTGCCATAGAATTAGTTTCCGTGCTTTGCATGCTCTTATTCTTTTGTGTGGATGTGTGTTAATGAACATAACAAATAAAAGCCATCCTAAGGCTCTGTTTTGAGAAGCTGTCACAGCAGCATGGCATTTTACAGCTCAGTCATCATGGGCATTGCTTAGCTCTTCCTACGCCTACCTCAAGTCTGTTAGATTATTCTCCATCACCTTTATCCTAACCAATAATTTCAGAATGTGACTTTATGTCAAGGCCTTTGCTGAAGTTGGTATAGTTTACTGTATTTCCTGAATCTGAAACTGAAATCAATCTGACATGTAACATCCAAGAGTTTAACAAAATCATTTTACTTTTCCTAACCAAGGCAAGGAATGACTTGGCAATGCTTGAATAGAGATTTAATACACATGCCCTCTTGGAGTGTCATAATTTTCTTTCTTGTTCATTTATTCTGAATAGTTTCCTGTTGGAATTATCTATTTTGTATTTTGTTTGCCTCTCATCTTCATTTACAGCTTATGCTTTTTTTTTTTTTTTCCCTGCAGTTTCACCAAGGTCTGCAGCCCACGCTGCAGTGAAAAAACAAACAAACAAACAACAACAACAACAACAACAAAACCAACAAAAACAAAAACAAAACAACAAAACAAACCCAAACCCAAAACAAAACAAAAAACCCCCAAAACAAAACACAAAAAACAAAGTTATGAAGCTCTTCTCAGATATTGCCATAAGACCTACTCATATTGGTCATGATCAAGCACAAGAAAAATGGGTTTGAATGTTTCTGTTGGGAGTAGGCTTTGCAAGTACCTCCCATTAAGAAGAATTAACTCATAATGTTTTAAGGAAAGGGGAAGTTTACAATTTTAAAGAGTACTTTTAATACTGTTGAAAGTCTTTGGAATGCTTCACCACCTTAGGTAAACAAGTAAAACAACAACAAAAAAAGCCTAATATCCTTCAGTAAATTTGCATACACACTTTCACCAAGAACTGCAGCTCATGCTCAGGGCTGACCAGCCAGTAACTGTGCTTCTATTTGTGTTAAATTCTTAATTGTCCATTAAGACTACAATTATGACATCAGATATTGTCCAACATTAGACATTGCTTCAGCATAGACAAATGAGAAGTATGTGAATACAGTAGGATTATGAAGATCCTAAAAGCTAAACATGTTTGAGAGTGTTGCTGAGCTGAAATAAGACTGAAGCCAGGAGGTTTCCCAAGACCCAAGTCCAAAGTCAGCAGAGCATTATTTCTATGAAATGATTAGTGCATTATTAGTGGTAAATTTTGAGTTTGCCTAACAGAAACTAATTTACAGTGTTGTCTGCCATATGAAATGAGTTTACTACATCCTCATTTCAAATAAGGAAGTTCCTCTCAGGTAGGTTATGGAAGGAAAAAAAAAAAAAAAAAAAAATGGCATTTTTTGGTGATCTCTTCAGTGGAAAGTTTCCCCTTCCTTCCCCTTGAGTGCAGTATACATGGAGGTTGGGTGATTATGCAGTCTCAGTAGCACCTGGCCTAGGTTATGAGCAATGTAACCCTGTACTTGTACTTCTTCTGTATCCCATATATTCTATATTTTTTTTACCTCTAAGGAAGAAATATTACATACAAATTGCATGGACTTCAGGTTATCTTCCAGACACAGTGTGAAAAATATAATCACTATAATTCATTACCTGAGCCTTTTTTTAATCTAGTTTTCCTTGAAATATGCTTTTGTTTAATTTGATTTTCCTCTCGTGTCTCAAAAAGAACTAGGAAATTATTCTAATTGATCATACTCCACCAGATTTTAAAAAGTCAGGCAGTTTGGTGATCTACAAATCTCTGAAACACTAGCTAATATACACATATGAAGTCAGTAGAGTAATGACAGACAAAATTGAAAAAGTCTTTCTGAAAACAGGGAATCCTGAATATTGGACATGCACTGGGTGAAGTGTCTACTCATCAAAAGCAAATTATGCCTAATTTTGAATAATATCAGAGAATCCCGGCATGGTGGGGGTTGGAAGGAACCTCTGGAGATCATCTGGTCCAATCACCCAGCTCCAGCAGGGTCACCCAGAGAAGAGGGCCCAGGATCACTTTGTGCAGGCAGGTTTGGAATCTCTCCAGAGAAAGAAGACTCCACAACCTCTGTGCACAGCCTGGGCCAGGCTCTGCCACCTACACAGGAAAGTTTCTCCTCCTGTCAGATGGAACATCCTGTGTTCCAGTTTGTGCCCATTGTCCCTTGTCTTGTCGCTGGGCATCACTGAGAAGAGTCTGGCCCCATCCTCTTGATCACCATCCCTTAGCTATTGATCAGCATTGATCAGATCTCTCAGGCTTCTCCAGACAAAACAGCCCCGGGGCTCTCAGCCTGGTAAGGCAAAGCTTCTGGGAACCTGTGACTGTACACTATATGAAGATCAATACTAGAGAAAGCAACCATTTCATTTTTCTGCAACTTTCCCTTCCTTATTTCTGTGGTGTATTCCATTTTGACCACCTTTAACCAGCTTCCGTATCTCCTTCCCCAAATTGGTGTGGTCATTGATTCAGTGACTAACATTGTCAATTCACAGGACATCTTGTGACTGAAGTACTGTAAATGCTCCAATTCCCAAACTGAAAATTTAAGAGATTAGATGGCTGAAAAAACCAAGCAAACAAACAAAAAAAAACCCCAAACAAACCAACAAGGTTTCGACATCTGTGCTACCAGTCAGAAACATCAGAGACTTTTCAGAATGGCTTGAGCTTTGTCAAAACTCATTTTTCTCCCAGCTGCCTGATTTCAGTTTCATCATTTGTGATCACTCATTTCAACATCTTTAAAAAAAAATAAAATTCACAGGTTTTTGTTGTAACTCCCACTCAGTAATTTATTTGGGAGACATTCCAATGGCTGCCAAAAAAAAAAAAAAAAAAGACATCACACAACAGTCATTATTTTAATAGCTTAATTAGGGAGTTGCTGAAAACTAGAATAAGAGTAGTGATGGATAAGCTTATGCATTTAGTGATTTTAATCATGTGAATGTCTGACAATTATGATGGAGTTTTTCCTTCTGGAGGAAGTCCTTAGACATCTTTTCCTTATGGGTATGCATGAAGAACATGAAGGTGATAGGCTGAAAAGGACACCCTACACATTCAGAAATCATGGACAGCCTGCAGGGAAGAATTATTCAAAGTCCCCTGCAGGTTGTTTTATTGCTCAGGACAGAATAGCCGAGGACTATGGAGCTGCAAATCCTATAGTATTTCTAAAATAAAGATCAGATTTGACTGCCCTTTACCGTTGTTGATGCTTTTATTAGTCTCACATCTCTGTCATGTATTTGTGATTGAAAAGTGTCTCCTAAAAGTGCAGCTAGAACAGGAAGAAACCCTTATAAAACAAACAAAAAAACCCACAAATTTTTCTCACTGATTTTAGTGAGACAATTTTGATACCAGCAGATAGAGTGGGTTACGCTGTTACTATGACTAAAGCATGAGCAGATTTAAAAGTTTTGCTTAGTTGTTTTCAGGGTATGTCCAAACAATTCACAGAGCAGAAAGGGATATACTCAGTTCAGTGACTATGGGCAAAAGGAAAATTCAGCTGCCTTTTTGTTTTTTTTTAACATCATGTTCTCTGCTTCTGACATTACCAGTTGTTGCACCAGAGGTAGAAAAGCTATGAATGTGGGAAATTAGTTTAAATATCACATCTGATTGAGAAAGAAGGATCTCTAGTTTGCTGTAATTCAGTGTCAGTCCTGTGTAGAGGCTCAGATACTGGACATTAACCCTTCTGAGGACAGACTGTATCAAGATTGTGCTATATCTTGATCACACATACATATTTTAGCCATTTTATGCATAAGCACATAATATACACATATAGATTTATACATACAAGCAGTAATATGGGCTTGTGGACAACACCAAGCTGAGTGGTGATGCCAGCACGCTGGAGGGAAGGGATCCATCTAGACTTTGACAGACTTGAGGCATGGGTCCATGACAACCTCATGAAGTTCAACAAGTGCAAGGTCCTGCCTCTGGCAATCCCAAGTACACATACAGGCTGGGTGGAATATGGATTGAGAGCAATTATGAGGAGAAAAACTTGAAAGTGCTGGTTGGTGAAAAGCTCAACGTGAGCCAACAATATACAAATGCAGCCTAGAAAGTGCCCATCATGTCCTGGGTTGCATCAACAGAACTGTGGCCAGGGGCTTGAGGGAGGGGATTCTGCCCCTCTGTTCTGATCTTGTGAGACTCCACCTGGAGTACTGTGTTCAGCTCTGGAGCCCCCAACATAAGAAGGAGATGAATCTGTTTGAATGGGTCTGGAGGAGGTCACAAAAAATGATCCAATGGCTCTAACCCCTCTCCTGTGATGCCAGGATGTGGGAGTTGGAGATGTCAGCCTGGAGAAAAGCTCCAGGGACACCTTGCAGCCTTCAAGTATATGACAGGGGCCTGAAAGAAAGCTCAGGAGGGACTCTTTACAAGGGCTTGTAGTGATAGGATGAGGGGTAATGGTTTCAAACTGGAAAAAGGGAGATTTAGATTAGAAACTAGGGAGAAGTTCTTCACTGTGAGGGTGTTGAGACACTGGCACAGGTTGCCCAGGGAAGTTGTGGATGCTCTATCACTGGATGTATTAAAGACCAGGTTGGATGGGGCTTTGAGCAAACTGTTCTAGTGGGAGATGTCCCTGCCCATGGCAGCTGGGGTTGGAACCAGGTGATCCTTAAGGTCCCTTCCATCCCAAGCCATTCAGTGATTCTATAATATGAGGGATGGCGATTAGATACAGCCACTGTTGAACTGTACCGAGTATTCTGGCATAACCAAGATTGATTTAAAACTTTCCTCAGTCTATTTTCAGGCATTATAGTATTTGCTCTTCTTTGAACTAGAAGACAGATACAATTGCCCTTTAGCTGGTTAACCTGCAGAGTTATTTAAAAAAAACCAAACCTGCCTTAATCTTGGTTAACCTGTAGATTTATTAAAAAAAATAAGAAACTGACTTAATCTAGTTTAGTGAAAAGCTACTATTTTCTGTGCTCATATAAGCAGTTATATTAACAGTTATTATTGTTATTAATAATCATTATTATTATAATTATTTGCATATTGATACCATCTCAACCCCAAAAGTGGACTCATAAATTCATCACATCTGGATTTTAACAAACCAAAATAAGAGATACCTAATGAAAAGGGTTTAAAAGTGGTATAGAAACAAACAAACAAACAAGATGCTACTGGAGGAGGAAGAAAATCAGTTTGCCCTGAGTCAAAACAAAGATCACTGGTAAAGGTGGAATTTGCCTTGGGCTGTTGATCTATGCAGCACTTCTCAATTTTCTGAAATCTTTTACAGATCCTTTAATAGCATGATGTACATGTTACATAAAAAGGGAACATGCAGATAACTTGGAAGTATCAATTTGAGAGGCAAGGTGGAGTCGTTGCCTTGTATAGCCCATCTCTTTCTAAATGGTGTCTCCAACAGCTGAACAACTGCATGATGAGAATTATTTTCCATTTTATTCTGAGCAGAAAACTGCTGTGTGTGGACTCATCACTGCTAGTACTTATGTCATCAACAAGATGTGTTCTCCTGCTTGCTTGATTTTCACACAGATAGCTACTAACTGTAACAACTGGGCTGCTGTTAAAGTATATCAAATAGCTCCCAATTTCTTCACTTTGAACCAAGTACCTTTTTCCCCCCACTCTGACAACAGGAAAATTGGAAAATGTTTAAGCAAGTGATGTTAATAGAGCCCCATTTGGTACTTACATCATATATTAGCATATCAAACACAGTTTAACATTCAAAATATCTCCAGTCTGGCAGCCAGGAAATTATGCCATAATGTTAATGTACATGCCCTTATTAAATTTTGTCTCTATAATAGACAATCTGTTATAATGTAAAGGGAACAACAATATATCACAGATATTAGAACACAGACTAGCACTGCAAAGATAAAATTTCAGATATACAGACTTATACAGCTACTATCAGAGTATCTCTATTTTGAATGTCTTTACTGAGTACCTTTATTTCTCCTGAAAACAAACCGAGTACTCAGTAAAGAGTTACAGGCAGGGAGAGCAGACACCTGGGAAAAGGGGATGGGGAGGGAAGTGGAAGTTAACAAGGAATAACTGCCACATGCCTGATCAGTGTTAACCAGTGTAAAATCACAAGAAATCTGCAGGCAATACTGACTCCCTTCTGCCTGCAGCCTTCTCTTCCTGCCATTGTTTCACACTTGCTTGGACCTGGTGGGACAGATCAGTTCACTGACCTGATTAAAATTTAACCCAGAGGGGGGAAGAAAAATCTCTTCCCACCAACTCATGTGAGTCCCTGCCCATGTGCATGGCTATTTTAACCTCCTCGAGGAAACAAGCAAGAGGACACAGCCAGGGGAGTGATGTGTGAAAGGAGTTGAAGCTGCTCATTCACAGCAGTGCAGAATCCATCAGCTGAAGCTAATTGTGAAAATCCACTGTAAGGAAATGCAGAAAGTTTTAGGAAAGTCCTCAACAAAACAAAAACTTAAAATTTATGTTCTGCAAGTAAAAACAGATGTCCACATTTCCTAGAATTAATTTTTAATTTCAAAGGAAAATGTCTGTTTATTTATGTAAACAATGCAATTTCTCACCACACACTGACCAATACCCAGCTCATTGCTGGCTGGTGATCCCAGAGCATAGAAAATAATGAAACCATACTCCCAGCAGTGCTCAGTTTCCTAGCCCCCCTTGTCTATATACTGAGTGTGTTGTTGTATGATACAGAATTGACAGGACAAAGGGTGACTAGTTTTAAACTAAAAAAGAGAGATTTAGGTTGGAGAGAAGGAAGACATTTTTGACACTGAGAAGAAAATTGTCCATTCAAATATGGAGATTGGTAAAGGAGGTCACTAGAAAAATGGGGAAGAAGAAAGCTGTAGAGAAAAGGTGCAGCTCCTGATGTCTGAGGTTTTTGTTCCTCATGTGTCCATTTTACCCTGGGCACAGCCAAGCAGGCTGTGACTCTTCCTAACCCAGCAAACACTTCACAGTGAATAAAGGCTAAACAATTACAAGGCCAAAGATGACAAACACCAAACAGAAAATCTGAGCCAAGAGAGACTAAAATGAATGTATTTAAACTAGAAATAAATAAAATCGAGGGGGAAGAACCTGAATGTAATAACCAGCTTTACCAAGTTCTTGGGGAAAACAATTATCCAGCAAATCCCATTCCCTGCCTCTCCTTCTCCTTTACCTAAGACATTTTGCTGCCCTTTTCATCTGACTCTGCAATTGCCTCCCACTGTGCTTATACAACACTACTGATTTCTTGCCTTTCTGGACCCTTGTTTCTCTCTCCTCCTGGTCCTGGGTCATTGCTATCACCTTCTTTGCCCTCATTAGTCCCCACTGCCACGAGATATCAAAGAACCAACCTGGCTGCCTTTGTTATGGGTTGACCTTGCAGAAAACCAGCATGTCAGGTGGTACCCATGAATGTGAAGTCAGCTGTGTGATGCTCCTTCTGAGGTGGGAATCAGTGACCTGGAGCATCCTGCACCTGGAACAGTCATCTTCACCTGGATTAATGGAAGCCTCCTTCTGACCTCCAAGAAGTTGGGGTGGCTCTGCTTCTGTGTCTCTGTTTCCTTTTCACCCTTGGTTTTCTTTGTTCCTATTTAAGCCCCCCAAATCAGAGGATGGGAGGATGTCAGGTGATATTTGTACCCAATGCAACACATCAGGCCTGATATGAGGCAGACCCTCTACACCACTGACATCTAGATGAAAATATCCTCAATTTCTCTGGTTAATTATTTTCTTTATCCCCCTCCCCTTCCAAAAACAAACTAACATCAGAACACCACCAGAAACAACATAAAAAAGTTGCTGAGTTACAGTCAACCAGTGCATGGAGTAATTCTGCCCCCCCGCAGACATGCGGCTGGTTGTGGCCACCATACTATGTACTTGTCAGCTCCTGCACTGCACTGCCCGTTAGCTTGCCTGGCTGTTTACAGGTTACCTTCAGCACACTCTAACTTTGGCATTGTTTTAAAAATAAGTCTGGATAAATGCTGCCTTGGTGCTGGATTTTCTAGTTCTGGCCTTCTTGGTCTGTTCCTAGGACCCACAAAAGCCAACAAAATTAAAGGTTCCCACTTAATTCACCGAAGCTTTAGATCTTTCTGCTGTGGCTAATTAAACTTGTTCATTAGTTACTCCCCAGGTCCCATTCCCTCTTCCTCATCAATTCATGCTAGTGCACATTATTCTTGTCTTTTAAACATTAATTGTTGCTGTGCATGCCCTTCTTGTAATCTATTAAGATTAAATCCCCCCAGATGTCCACCTTCCTTCTTTTGCCAATGCTTCAGAGACTGGGGAGTCAAAATGTGGCAGGTGCAATACAGGCCAATTAAAAAGCAAATTTGTGCTAACTGATGGGTAATCTTCAGTGGAAAGCACAAGTGACATTATCATATGCCTGGGGAAAATTTTCATTAAGCAAATTCTTCCACTGCTGGCACAGCTCTGACACCTCCACATGTTGTACTTGTTGCAAGGTATGTTTCCTGTAGACCCACTCTTGGATTTTTCCCTGTTACTTGCTGTTGTATATACTACTAACTGTCTTCCCTTTTTGCTAAACTGAGCAACAAAAGAAGTCAGCTGTAAAGTGAGTCAAACCAACCATTAGTCTGCTTTTTATTTACTTCCTTTTCATAACTACAAGGAGTACAAAAAAACCCACCCTAAACCAAAGCAACAACAAAACCCAAAATAACCTCAAAGACATGCCTCTTTTATATTTCTACTTACTTAATTAATGTTGTGTTAGAATTGTTATTATTGTTACTATTATTTGCAAAGCAGTATCACCTATAATCAGTATCAGGCTCTCAGTTCAGAATCAGAACTGGAGTTCATTCTCCATCAGAATCTCTCCCTATGAGAGAACAAACAGTGGATTGAAAAATCACTGTTAAACTGAAAATCTTATGCTCTGCATGCACAGGTCAGACAAAGGATGAGAGAGGAAGAGACGATATGAAGTGAAATCAGGGTCACACAGCAGCAGATGGGAATGCCCTTTTCTCAATCCATGGCATCGCCAGTCAGGAGATGCCTTCTTTTCGTTTGTTTTGCAGGCTATTTTTAAAATGTTATGGATTCCCTTAAAGCCTATCCGAACCCCAGCACAGTCAGTAGACTCATCCCAACATTGGCAGAATGAGATTCAGGTTCTGAAGAGAAAGGACATGGAGACTGGAGACCTTTGAGGATTCAGTATTTGCAGAAGATCCTTAGCCCTGCTCTGGGGTGAAGCTGTTGCCAGTAATGCATGAGGCTAAAGTGAGATGAGGCAAACACAGTCTGTGCTTAACACTCCATACAGCTGGGCTGTCACCAGATCCTATATGAGAGATCAGAACTTCAGATACTTTAACTTGAGCAATTGAGAATGACCCTCCCTGGCCTCAAAAATCTGTCACTGCCTGTAGCACTGCAACACAGGCAGCAACATGGAGCCCAGACTGCTTCTATACTAGGAGTTGCTGACTGACAGCAACGTATATGTAAAGAATTAACAAAAACAAATTGCAAAATGTCTTGGGTTGGAAGGATACAACCTAGATCACCTAGTTCCAACCCCCCTGCCATGGGCAGGGACACCTCCTACTAGACCAGGTTGCTCAAAGCCCCATCCAACCTGGTCTTGAACACATCCAGTGATGGAGCATCCACAACTTCCCTGGGCAACCTGTTCCAGTGTCTCAACACACTCACAGTGAAGAATTTCTTCCTTATATTGGTGTAAATCTACCCTCTTTCAGATGAAAACTTACCCCTTATCCTGTCACTACACTCCCTGATAAAAAATCTTCCCATCTTTCTTGTACGCCCTGTATAGGTACTGAAAGGCTACTATACAATATCCTCAGAATATATATTCCTATATATATGGATTAAATTAATATTCACCAACTGGCAAAACAAGTTGGGCACCAGTTGAGCTGGTGATCTGCTCTAATTCACTGTTGAATCCACATTCTGGTATCTCAATATATTAAACAATTACCATATAATTTATAGGTATAGAAGATATATCACATATATGATACATAATTGTTCTATATTAACACAAAGCAGAGAGTAAGAAGTGGAAATATTTATTTTCCCATCATGCAGTGCAACATTTTGAATGTTATCCCAGGCTTTCACCATAGAAAAGAAAAATTAAATGGAATTGTGAGAGCCAAAATCCTTCCTGAGCTGCAATTTGCACTTACCAATTTCAAATATTGATCCAACATTAAATTACTTGTTTTTCTTGCATTGTTTGGAGTGCTTTTTCTGGAGTATTAAGTCTAAATTCAATTCACATAATTGCACAACTTGAGATCTTTTATCTTTGCTCATTTCCCCTGTTTGTTGTTTGTTTTGGTTTTTTTTTACAACCTTATACCTTCACAGTGCTTCCAGGACTCAAGGTGATAAGCTTCATATACAGTCATCATTTTGCTTTCTTGTTCAATGGTCTATCAGAAGAAGCCTCTGCTTTTAGAACTTCAAGAGGCATTTGAGTAATTTCCCTGTAATGGTGAATAAGTGTGCAATTGTCTGTGCATATATATATGTGTTTGTTCAGAGGAAAATACTTAAGCAGAAGTAATCATCCTCTCTAGCACCATGGAAAAACTATGTGCCCCAGGATATATGACTACATGCCATGATCACAAGGCAAGAGCACTTAACTTCCACTAAATACTTAAAAGAACACCCACTACTCAAAAATCCCACAATTCATGACCTATTCCACAATAACAAAGAATTTGGGGAATTTTATACACTGAAAAGTGCTCTGCTGTCTATGAGCATAATTTCCACCCTGAGTCCCTAAGAACAGATGAAAGGTCAGGCTTTGAGCTTAAGAATGATGGTAGTCTGAAGCTTGCAGATCAGGAACAACTATATACTCACCTTGTATACCTGGAGGAGACCCCATCAGCATGGTATAGACTTTGCTGATATGAATGTGGATACTTAGGGTAGTGAAATATTTATGATTATAAGAAAAAAAGAAAGAAACTTGAATAACCATTTGTATATGTTACTTTCTTCAAGTTAATTTATTTTCATTTAGTTATGCATTTACTAAAACAAAAACTTTCAGACCAGGATTGAAGCTTATATATAAATATATATCTATAATTCTGGCAATATTGATAACACCAGTCACAAACAAACACAAGAAGCAGATGCTTGAGAAAAATGCTGACAAGATTTGGGAACTTCCTGACATCTTTTAGATAAAATTAGGTGAGAAAAAATTCATTTTCTGAACGCAAGGGTTTGAAACCATGCTTTGATTTGTGGGTTTTCTGTTTGTTTGGTTTTGGTTTTGTTTTGTTTGGTTGGGTTTTTTTGTTTTGTTTTGTGTGTTTTTTGTTTGTTTGCTTCCTTTTGTTGGGTTTTTTTATCTCTTTTTTATTATTTTTCCTTTTTCTTTTATTTTTTTCTTTTTTTCTTTTTA
>JANHGN010010268.1:82104-105262 GCA_024605025.1 Megaceryle maxima | reverse complement strand
TATTTTTTCCTCTTTATTTTCCTTTTCTTTTTTATTTTCCTTTTTTCCTTTTCCTTTTTCTTTCTTCTCTCTTTCTTTCTCCTCTCTTTCTCTTTTCTCTTTCTCGCTTTCTCTTTCTCTTTCTCTTTCTCTTTCTCTTTCTCTTTCTCTTTCTCTTTCTCTTTCTTCTTTTTTATTCCATTCAGAGGGTATAGGGAGGAGATAGGCTGGTGTGTTTGGTGTGCCAAAAGACTGCAAAAAATTGCAAGATAAGAAAAAAGATGGGCCTAGTATGTTTAGTGCCATCGTCTGCCTAGAAGTTGGTGGTGCAAAGTTGCACGATGATGCAATAAACTCATCTGTGCCAGCAGCCAGAACATACAATATGACAAGACAATTAGCTATGTACAGTGTGCTGATTTATATATTTTTGACCGAATATTTAAAAGGTATTTAAATTATATACATGTTTAATTATTTCTTCCCACCATGCTCCATACTGTGCAGTATCTTTAATTCATGGGATGTTTCAGACTGGGGGAGGCTGAGAACCAGTTTCAGGTGTCCCAGCCCGTGGCAGGGGGGTTGGAACTAGGTGATCTTTAAGGTCCCTTCCAACATAAACCATTCTATGTTTCTGTGCTATTTAGATGGTATGGTTGTGAAAGTAATCAGCAATGTATATAATATTCTATCTATATACAGATTCATATTTTAGAATGGATTTAAGGGACTATGCTAAAAAGCCCTACTATGAGAAAATTTATGCTATTTGTTCTGACATACCGTGTCTCTGTAACAAGCAGCCTGTGTTCATTTTACAGATGTATTTTACATAACCACCTACACCCATGAGAAGGAATGCAAAGCCATAGAAGTGTTACACTCATCATATGTGTTTTACTGACTCAGCAATTTTAGTGGTACATTTTACAAAAAAAAAAAAAATACTTTGAAACGGAGCAGCATCTTGCCTTCTAAATTGCCTTCAATCCAAATATCCAAATTCTAACTTTAAGTTAAAGCCAAAAAGGAATCTGTAGTTTTTACGTAAAAACCATGTCTTGAGTATTAGGATCTGATCTCTGCACTTATATTATCACACTTCATCACTTTCCTCCTATTTTTGTTCCTAAGGTTTGGGTCATCTCAGTATTTCTTTTCTATTTGAGCTATAAGACAACAGGAAATAAATAGCATATTTTACATGATGTCAATTCATATGGCAGATTAATAGCTCTGGAGAATGATGATCTCTGATACTGTCAAGGAGAAAAAATAGCATATACAGGATAAATGGTAGTAACAAAGTGTTTCTTGCCTTTCTTCAATATTTCTTAACTCTTTGTTGCTTCACTGGGTGGGGAATGAGATGGCAGGGCTGCCATGATTTGGATAACCAACTAGTCTGCAAAAGATGGATGCCTTCTAATTACTCTTGACAACATTTAGCAATCATTTTCTCTACTAATGCATTGTAATTGCACGTAAGATTGATACATTTTTATCAGGATAAACCTGATGGTTTTTGTTTTAATATGTCTGTGGGAGCAACAGTTGTGTTGCTTCAAAATAATTTTAAGCCAGAACAAAAAAACTTGAAGCGGTTATCTTGGCAGACCATGGAAAATATCTTTAGGCTTTTAATTTTATTATTTTTTCTCTCTGAATGATCCTTTTAGGAGGTGGATCATAATTTCTGTTCTTCAATAATAATTTGTCCTGCTTTTGAATCTTAAAGAGGGGGACACTGCTTATGCCATCCCAAACATATGGAGCATTCCATAATACATTGTCATTTGTTGGTTTCTTGTTTTATTAGCCAGGCTGCTGTTTTAGTGTCAATCTGTCCTTAATGTACAATGACATTCAGTGCCTGGAATAAAACTTTGTTATTAAAAAAAAAAGTAACATAAAATATCAAACTTCTACAAGGAGAAGAATGAGGCAAGGGATTTAAATGAAGCCTGGCAAACCAAGTTATACACTGCTAAAAAAACCCCTCTTCTCACTGAAAACCTCAATGATAGGTAATTATATTTCTAAATGAGACAATCATTGTTAAACTATGAGGAATATAATTAATTTTATAACATTCTATAGTGTTGTAGTCAATACAGATAATAGACTTCTTGAGATATTAGCTGTCCAAACACATTCAACTAATTTAAAGAATCTCATTGTGCATTCTTTTAAGTCAACAATAATAAAGCCCTTCCTTGTCACTCCGATAAAATCAGTCAGCAGCTGAGTTTGAGATTAAATGAGTTTAAAGAAAATAGTGTAGTTCCAGTTCACAAACATTCAACCAGTTTCTAGCTTTATTTCATAAGGTTTTCGATTTGCAAGCACAGCACACATTAGTATAGTCGACCAGATTTGTCTTTTCTAAAATCACACTTATTCCAGATGAAGATTTACCAGCTGTATAGAGAAGAGGAAGAAGTAAGCAAAACAATAATCTAAGAAACAATTACTCTTTCAAATTAGTGGCCATCAGAGTTACTACCTTGCATCTTATCAGGGACAACAGAGGAATCTCCAGAGGAAAATTCATGAAGTGAATAGCAAATGTGTGGAAAGAGTTCAGAAGTCAGGATTATTCTTAAGACCTCAGTGAGCACAGCTCTAAGATCCTAAACCAAAAGCTTTTGCATGTAAGTGTAGTCTTCTCCTTGTAAAAGATTAATTCTAGCTACAAGATTAGTCTAGTTTACCACTTTAAAGCAAAGCTGAGTTCTACTGAGAGTTACACAAGCAGAAACATTTGAAAGTAATAGATTGCTTTGGAGAGAAACCAAGAAGTCACACTTCTTGGTGAAGTGAAATGTCCCCATTTCACACCACACAGCTTATACTTCAGAGATCATTATTTTACCTACTTTTAACACCACTGAAGAGCAAAACTCTGTCCCACACTTGAATACTTTAGGGTGGACTTGATTCCCTTCAGGCTGATAATTGGATGAACATGATGTTCAGGAGAAAAAGAAATTCTTGCCATGGTACACAACTAATCACAAGAGAAATTTTGATCTTTGTTATTATTGAGAACATGATGTGAATATTTTGAGGAGGACATTGAGACCATACAGCAGTGAAATGGTGGTGGTGATTTGTCACACAGTCAATATGGAAGAGAGCAATGATAATGTAAAGGTGAATCCCTTTCAGTTTATTGCTGCATGGCTTCTCTCCACAGAGACAGACTTCTTCATAATCCTTAAACCTAACATGGTAGCATCCCCTCTCACACTAACAGCTGCCACCAGAGGAAGAAGGGATATGGGACAATCTCAAATCATAGAATTATAGAATCAAGTGTCATTATGGCAGAATCAGATGGGGAGGACCAAAATGCCCACATGATTGATCCCCAGAGACAGGAAAAATGCCATCTATTTGGATTCAAGAGCATCCCCTGATGGAAAGGTGTGTTAAAATGATTTTACTAGGCTACCCAGGTTGGTGGATGGCTGATGACAGAAACGTAAATATGCCGGAGCTTGCAGGCAGAAATAAGATGTTTCATTACAGTCTGAGCTTATTAATAAAACAAACAAGCAAACAAACAAACAACTCCAGACAAATTAAAAAAACAACCAACACAAAAAATCAAATTGCTAAGTTGTTTAAAGTCTCTGTGGGGTAAACTCAATTACCTGGGGCCATTCTTCCCCAAAACACTGTGGTGAGAAATGCAGACAAGTATCCAAAGAGCTGCCTCTATTCTCTGGCTGTTGAAATATCCGTGTGTGACTTTGTCAGTGGTGCTGTGGTCAGTGTCTTGTGGACGTACAGCAAAGGACACATAACTCTGGAGCACAGCACTAGCCAAAGAAAAAACGAAAGCCCTATCTAGCAATAGGCAGAAAAAAACCAAGACTTTTATTTTTTTCCTTCCTTTCTATTCTCTCTAAAGTTAAGTTGTGTAGGGATGATAATCAGATCAGTATTAATAAAACATACAGGCATAGCTTTATTGTGATAGACAGCAGAGAAAAAGTTTGTGGTAAAGAGCTTGTGTGCTACTCATACACTACTATTTGTAGACACAAAGAGTGTGTCTGTCTGTTTTAAAATGCTCAGTTGATGTAAATCAATCGAAACCTTATTGGTCAGATGATGATACGTGGAAAAGATCTGAAATCAAGACTTTAATTTTGGTGAATTGTTTTTTTACCCACTAGGATGCTGACTGATATCATGAGAAAAACATAATGTGCTTTCTGAGCTGATGGGAGAAACACTGTGGAAAGGGCCTCGTATCCAATTATCACCCTGAAGGGAAGCCGTGAATAAAGAAAAGAACACAAGTCTCTCTGAAACAGCATAGCTCAGTCCAGAACACAGAATTAATTTGCAGAAATGATACAATTATTTTACCTGTTTATTGAACAAAATATTTTAATCACACCAGGAACAACGTGAATTTCAAACACATGCATGTTTCTTGTGTACAGATTTAAAGGAATTAAGTCCTTGCAGACTACATTAAAGACATTGATATTAGAGTTAGATAAGGCTTAACTTAGTTATTGTTTTCTTGACTAAATTGTTTTTTCATTGTAATTTTCTATCTAGAACAGATATCATTGTCATGGGAAAGTCTTACAAACCCATGAGATATATAAGTAAACCTTTCTTGCTGCATTTCTATAGGAGCTGAGTCTTCTCGTACTGGCATGGAGTCTAATGTAAGGCAACACATCTGAGGCTGATTTTCAGGTACAAATACCTTATCCCTGTTTTGGCAGAGATCCCTGTCCTCTCTGGAAAATACAGTGGGTCTCTGCAGTCACTGTCAGCAATCTGCTGCATCTTTTGAGACAGGACTTGAGGGTGTTGGTCAAAAGCCACCTGAATATGAGCCAGTATGTGCCCACGTGGCCAAGAAAGCCACCAGCATCCTTGCTTGTATCAGCACTAATGTGGCCAGCAGGACTAGGGCAGGGATTATCCCCCTGGACTTGGCACTGGGGAGTCAACACCTTAAATACTGGTTTAAGTTATCCAAGAAGGATAGGCCTTTTAGAGTTTTCTCTGCCACAGTGCATGTACATACCCATTAGTTGCAATAGCATATGAAATGCCTAGTGATGCAATTGTGTTGAAAATTAAAATGGTAGGCACAGTATTTTGTTGTTTTGGCTTTAGCAGTTCATCTTTGTTATCTCCAGTTCATGAATTGGGCTGGACCCATCAAACCCGGTCAGAGATGATGTCCTGCGCAGCCCACCGGTATAGTGGGGTCCAATACCCACCAGATCTACAACGGCAGCACAGGTCCCTGGTTATCTTTCTTCATGTTATCAATAGTCCTTCCACCTCACCAACCCTTTCCAGCTCTTCCTTGATTTTTAGATGGTCACCTGTGACAGGTAACCTTTAATTTGAATTCTTTTCTCAGACATATTTTACTTCTTCTTTCAAGTAAATTAATTACTCCTCTGTTTAAAACCTTCACTTTCCCTCTCATTTGTTCAATTTTTGGGTGAAAAACTGAATGCAATTTAGTAAAGCAAACAGATTAACAGAAAGAAAAACAAGAGACATTAAATAATAGTCTCAGTAATTAGATGAGGAAAGGAATTAAATAGCTTAATTCAAGGGCCTTAGCATTATTCACTGCAGGGCTTAATTTGAATTAACACGTAGTGTACACACATTTATAAATGTCATATATGGGTGGCTATTTAACCAGGAATATTGAAAGTAATAGCAAAAAGGATTAATCCTTATACTTTCAGTAAAAGTGCTTATTCAAGGTCTGGCAAATTATTGTTTTAATGAGAATGTCATTACTGTAGAAACCAAGAGTTGAGAATGAGACAAGCTGCAGCTGTTGGAAGAGCTTTTATATTTCAAAGTAAAATAAAAATATTTGTTTATTTATTTATTTGGTGGTGTTTTACTCTCATCTGGGTCAACTTTCTGGTGCAATGGCCGTTTTGACTATAGGAGTGTAGCCAGTATTATGTTGGACATCAGTGTTTTTCTCCATCTGCTTTATTCACTTCAGCACAGCATTTTTCAAGGGTTAGCTTATCTGAGAGTGTGGAAATTGCAAGGTCATTATGTTGTATTTCTCCTGCTTTCCCAAAAGACCTTGGTACTCTTTGGCTGAGTTTCAGAAGTTCTAAGACAAAAGGTAAAGGTTTATGAGAAAACTGGTTTTGAGGCATAATAAAGTGGATTTTATTGTCACAAGCTGAGAGTTTAATAATAGAAATATATGTATTTATTTGATAATGCGTAAGCAGCTTCTGAAGCAGATTCTGAGGATGACTAATTAAAATCTATTTATTTTTATAGGTGAAATGAAACAACAGAAATCAATACCTCTGACAAGGACTATGATTGTTAAGTTATGCACCACAGTGTCCAAAAGAATATTCTTTGTCTCCTGTATAAGAAAGACAAGGAAATGAAGGATTAATATCATGAAACTGCTGGTGCTGGCAGTGTCCTTCTCAAACTTCCTACTAAGGACCAGTGACTTCTTGAGTCTGTGGGTCTGTGGTCTTAGTACTTTGTAATCCATCTTTATTGTTGTGACTTTGTCAAAGTTTTGTCTATTAGCTAATGATGCAGGGTTTGGTTTTTTTTTATTCCCCATAAAAATCTGTTGCTATGCAACTTGATGTGCAGTGCAGAAGGCTAGTTTTTTTTTCTAGGTTCTGGTGAATTGTCCCCACATAAAACACATTTCCTGATTATTTAGGACTGTCTCAACTTCTTGTTGAAACAAAAGTAAGCTACTTGGCAAATAAAGGAAGGATTCTTTTTCTTCTTGTGTTACCTAGATCCATTCATTAAAAACAAACAAACAAAAAAAAGCCAATGATCCTGGATCCCCTGCTCTGGGTGACTCTGCTGGAGCTGGGTGATTGGACCAGATGATCTCCAGATGTCCCTTCCAAACCCAACCATGCTGGGATTCTATGATTCTTTACACTAAGAAGATGGGGTTTCAAGCTGTAGGTGAGAAGTACCCAGTGAAAATGTACATTCACAGTATCACAGAATTTCTGAGTCTGGAATAGACCTCCAAGATCATCAAGTCCAGCCTAACACAAACCACAGTTCAGAATCTTTGGGCTTCTAATAGATTGAAGGAGAGGAAGGTAAATAAAAAGAAATGCAACTTATTTTGCTGATTATGGCCACAAGGAAGATTTTTGTTTCTATACCAGCATTATTCACACACAGAGGCTTTGGCAGTGAACCAGGGAATTGTCATTCAAACGTGTATGGCCTTTTTACTAAACACGTCTGTGTTTCCACGGGGGACTAAAATTCTAGCATTCTATCCTCTTGAAATGGTGGAGAAAATACACAAGTGCCTATTTTTGTAAGACCTCATCTATCACTGAGATATTTGCAATAAGGATGTTATTAATCCTAATATAAACTGGGATAATATTTTCCAAAGAGGCCTAACTGCCCATTCTAGAAGTTAATTAAGTGCTTCAGGTCTACGTATCATGGAAAGGGAATGTAAAAGTTAGAAATTTCTTATGAGACATCATTTATAAAGTATTTCTGGGATCTAAAAAAATATGATTTTTAAGAAAACCTTAAATCATACAGAATTTGATGATAAATAAATACAATTAAATTAAATAAATACAATTAAATCTAATTATATGTTCATCCAGATTTTTTTTCTGGAAGGTGGTAATTATCCCTCTCTCCAGTACTCAACAGGACACATCCAGATGCTGTCTCCAGTCTTGGACAGTGATCAATTGGAGCAAGGTCAATTAGGTCCATGGGTTAGCTGAGGATGGAGAACTAGCCCTGGACAGAGAGACCGTGGTAGCAGACCTTGGTCAGCATGGGGCAGGGAAGGCTTCAGAGGAACTCATAGCAGCCACCCTGTCTGATGGGAGTGGATGAGAAGATGGAAGCACGCCCTTCACAGAGGTGCCACAACAGGATGGCAATCAGCAATTGCAGCAATTAGATGCTGCAAGGCTTGGACCTCAGGATCATTCCACAGATACAGCTGGTGATGGAAGTCTCCTCTGGGGCATGAAACTGGACCCCTTCATCCAAACCTGGACACAGCTTTGGTCACAGACATAGAAAGGTATCTAGTTCAATTCTGGAAAGTGAAAAGTGGAGATGTTTCATATCCCTGCCTGTCTAAAGCTTCCATATTCCCTAGATTCCCAAACTACTATCCTATACAAACTCATGGGTTTTGGCATGCTCCAAACAACTTGCATCTTTACAGTGAGTAGTCCAGCCATGCTTAAGTCCAGCAAACTACATCATTCAGGCAGATGTATCTCAGTGACACAGATATTTAAACTCTCAGTCATGGTAGGTTGACTTTATTATCCTTTTACAAAGTGGGAAGACATCTCCACCACAAAAATTGCAATGGTATTGCAAGAAGAATAAGCTTCATAGGTGTTTGACATCATCCATGTATTTTGAAGGACAGGTAGGGTTAAATTGTGGAAATTGCAAATGAAAAGCCACGTGAAAATCTTAATAAATATTAATGGATTGCCATTTATCAGACTACAGCAATAAGTAAATTCAGAGTGAGTAAAAGGTACATATTTACTGTTCATGGCTCCTACATACACATTTTATTTATAGATAGCTTTTCCTTGGTAGATTTTGCACATACCTAAATATGTATACACATGCACACAGGATGTCTCAAATGAAAATGGGAGAATAATGTAAGATTCTATTAAAAAGAAATATCCATGAGCTGTTTAAAGAATCAGGATTGCTTTTACATTCAGAAAAATAACAGAATCATAGAATCCCAGCATGGTGGAGTTTGGAAGGGATGTCTGGAGATTATCTGGTCCAGTCACCCAGCTCCAGCAGGGTCACCCAGAGCAGGGGATCCAGGATTGCATTGTCCAGACAGGTTTGGAATCTTTCTAGAGAAGGAGACTCCACAACCTCTCTGGGCAGACGGGGCCACACTCTGCCACCCACACAGGAAAGTTTTATTTCCTGTTCAGATGGAACCTCCTGGGTTCCAGTTTGTGCCTGTTGCCCCTTGTCCTGTCACTGGGCACCACTGAAAATAGTCTGGCCCAATCCTCTCAATCCCTGCCCTTTTAGCTATTGATCACCATTGATCAGATCCCCTCTCATGCTTCTCTTTTCCAGGTGAAACAGCCTTAGGTCTCTCAGCCTTTCTGCAACACAGAGGTGTTCCAGTCCCCTCAGCATCTTTGTAACCTCCACTGGACTCTCTACCGTAGTTACCTGTCTCTCTTGAACTGGAGGGGCTCAGAACTGGAGGCAGTACTCCAGAAGTATCCTCACTAGAGCAGAGTACTGGGAGAGGAGAACTTCCCTCGAAATGCAATTCTCCATCCTTAACTTCCCTTGCAAATAACAGGAAGAAAGGGAGTGGGTGGGAACACTTCTTTAATTCTTTTTTTCTTGTTCTTATTTTTCTCCCATGCAGACATACATAAATATCTTCAAAAAGCAATTTAATCACAGTCTGCAGGAGCAAGACAGCGTATTCCAGTTGTTTACATCAGTTTAAGAAGAGACTAGTTATACCAGACTTATTGGTATACTTATTGGTATATTAAGGTAGACAACAGCCATTTGTACCAATAAAGCAGTACAAGTATTTACCAATTTATGTACTCCAGCAGAATTTTACACTATAACTTTTTTTTTTTTCCTTCTGTGTGTGTGTGTATAAAAGAATCTCCTCTTTCCATCCTTCAGCCTTCTTGGCAATTTCTAGCCAATCTCCCTAGCAGAAGAGCAGTCACTCCATAATGGTGTGTTTTCTAATCTTAGAGCTACAGATGTAAGATAGCACAAGGTACGCCAAACACATAACAACAGATTTATTTTACAGATTGAGAAGCACAATGTGAAATCTCTTCCAGCTATATCAGCTGTGTTTACACATTTCTACCTACTATACTGCAAACACTTCTGTAACATAGACAGACAACAACTGTCTCGTGGATGGCATCTCTCTCCAATTCCCAAAGCATTTTTGTCACATGTTCCTTACAGCAACTATAAAAACTTTGGTTACAGAGGAAAAGGATATGTTAGGTTACACATGGCAGTGATGAGATATGAAAATACATTCTCTGATATATGTGGACACGTGGTTTTACCTACAGCTGGTATTTTTAGCAACACATTTTAAATTCAAACCATGTCCTTTTTTTCATATGTATTTTTAAAAGGATGAAAGTATTTTTGGCAACAGAAACTGTTGACAGCAATTCAAGGAAAAATTAAAAAAAAATTAGTCCATCTGCAAAATATCAACAACTGTGCAATTTGTGTTCCTAATTTCAATTTCTGTATTTCTACAGCTACAGTTTTTCTCCCACCACTTTGAAAAATACAAAAATGCTTTCTGTATTTTTGCCAGTAGTTGTGAAGTTGATGAGTTACTGACAAAGAAAACCAAGAAAGGGACACATTCCCTTAATGTTTCTTTTAGCTATTATTCTCTGCAAAATTGCATTGTGTTTTTGTGTCACTCTTTAATGTGATTTTCTACTACCTTATAAAATGAACAATGGCTAGATATTCTTTCCATAAAGGGTAAAATAATTTATATATATGCACTCTCTAAAACACATTTTGTCTGTGAGACACTGCTATGTATGAAAAGAAGAGAAATAAAGGGTGGAGGGGGGCATTTCTCTATGCTGTGGTACTTTCAGGGGAGAGCTACCAAGTGTTTAAGCACAGATATGAGTACAATTTAAAAAACAGTTTACACACTTGTGAGCCCCCTCCACCTCCTCATGGATTCATCTTAGTATGAAGGCACTTCACAGGGCAAAAATATGATTGATGGATGAGTTTGAAAGTGGTAAAGGCACCTAGAGCTTAGTACTTGCATGCTTTTAAGAAGACATGAGGCATGTGTTAATGTTGCTTGTGTTTATCCAAGTCTGTACATGCATACAAAAATACAAGACTAGAAAAAAGCACTTGACAATGTACTAGAATAAACAGTGTGATGGCCTCTTTTCTATGCTCATTTTTATTGCAAGGTGAAGCAGCTGCAAGAAGTCCAAAACAAGCTTGAACTTTAGTACATTGGGAATTAATTTTATTAATTTTTATTCACATGTATAATTACTCTGTGATCAGCATATCATTTTCATGGGAATGGGTACCATGGAAACCTCAACATTATTTCTCAGTGAATTTAATAAACACATGAAATCAATAATTAAAACATGAGGGATTGAGCTTTATCTTAAGTTTATTTGCATTTTAAAGATTAGAACCTGTCAGAATATTCCCATTATTTCTTGAAGTAGGATGGTGGGAAATAACATGAATGTCATGTGAAACTCTATTAAACTCTGTATTTGACATAAGCAACAGAGTTCTCAATCCCCTTGCTTCACCAACATAGAGAGCAATTGATGTTTTGTTTTCTTTTTTTTTTTTTTTTCCTGAGCTATTAATTACACAATATATTTCAAATTAATAATCATAGAACGGCTTTGGTTGGAAGGGACCATAAAGATCATCTAGTTCCAACTCCTTCTGCCATACTTAGGGACAGCTCCCACTAGACCAGGTCACTCAAAGCGCCATCCAACCTAGTCTTGAACACATCCAGTGGTGAAGCATCCACAACTTCCCTTGGCAAACTGTCTTATGACGCTCAGAGTGAAGAACTTTCTTATTTCCAATCTAAATCTCCCCTCTTCCCTTTTGAAGCCACTACCCCTCATCTTGTCACTACAAGTCCTTATAAAAAGTCCCTTCCCAGATTTCTTGTAGTCCCCCTTCCGATACTGGAAGTCCACAATAGGGTGTCCCTGGAGACTTCTCTTCAGGATGAACAACCTCAAGTCTCAACCTGGCCTCATAGGAGAGGGGTGATAATGTTTCTTAGGTACATGTTTTGTTACCATGGGTTTTATTTATCTACAGGTACATATTATTGCCATTACAAGGCAATTTAATTCATGGCCTCAAAACATTTGGACAATTCCTTTCATGCTGTTTTTGTTTTGTAGGTCATTAGGAAATAGGTTTTCATCTAAGCACTCTGCAGATTCCCTTGGAGCTGTTTTCTCACAGACTTTGTAGGCGAGGGCTATTCATACAGCTACTGCATGTGTCAGTAAAGTAGTTAAGAGACAAGAGATTTAGAAAATCTGAAAATGTGCAATGTCTTCACCTCTGCTCTGTCCTACCCATCATTAAAAAAAAAAAAAACAAAAAACAAAAAACAAAAAAACCCACCTTAAATAAAGGGGTTTATGAACCTGTTGGTTCCTTTGTTGCTGATATTGTAGCAGACAGCTGTAAGCCTGTGTCTCGAGGATGTCCTACCACTCTCCAATAAAAATTCTATGCTAGGAATCAGACTCACACAGAGATGGTCAACTTCTTAAAATCTCAGAAAAGAATAAGATAAGGGAAATATAAGACTGGATAAAACCTTTTAACTTTCCACTGGGTGCAAGTTCTGCTTCTTTGGATATGCCCATCATGCCTTAGGATATGATGCAGTGAAGAGATGGTCATAAAAGCTCTGGCTGAGTGAACTCCATGTTCCATGTCAGAAACTGTCTTTCTGTGGGAGTACCAGAGCTCTACATGGATGCACTGTCATAACAACCCACAATGGGCTTTATTATAGGTATATTTAAGTTTAGTGAAGGGATCATAAAGCCTCTGAAAAACCTTCAGAGAAGTCCTTTTGTCCATCCATAGGATGAGACAATGGCTCTGTATGTAGAAGCAAATTGTTGGAATATTTACAATTACCAGTAAATAGATAATTAATCTTAAAGAAATTAGTTGAGCAGCTGAAATGAGACCAGTTGCCTCACTGGCTGTTCCACACTCATTCATGGATCACAGTAAAATAGAGTTGTAAGAACTTCTGCTTAGAGTTTTGATAATTTCTGACAGGTTTAAAGAGACTAATTTGCCACCAGCTCCCCATTAGTCAAAGACTCAGAGTTAATCAGTTTGCCCAAAACACTCTTATTAAAAATGTCATATGTGTAGTTTTAACATGCTGTAGATTTACCCTCTAATCCAAACATGTCAACAGATTTCAAGGTACTTGTGCAGATCAAGGGACAAGAGCTTTTAACTTCAGCTTTTCCTTTTTGTTCTGCTGAAAGGGTTAGCATGTTTTCCAAGAACAGACGATCTGTCCTGGGTACAAAGCAGTTGATTAGAAGAGTAAAAGGCAGGTAGAAGTTGGCAGGATATTAAATAAAGTTAGTAACTTTCAGGTTCTTAATCAAGCTTAGAAAATATTTATGAACTTACCTTCCCTTTGAATGCTTATTTCAGCTGTTGTCCCAGATATAGATCTAGTTACTGCATTTTTTTTTCCTCTCTGTTCCAAAGGCTCTGACCTCTCTCATCAAGGCATGACTTTACTATAGTTGTTACGCAAGAGTTCCTCCATTGCTCTGAATCATAGAAGAAAGGAGAAAAGGTGACATTCTTATTTTTTTTTTAAGATCTTGCGATAGTTTGAAAAGATACAGCTTGTTCTTCTGTCTAATTGGGATGCATGCTGGACAAAGTCATAGAGATTTTAAAACAGAAAATAAGTTTGAGACTTCACAGGAAAAAAAGAGAACAAGGACAGTTTGAGGAGACATTCTATCATCAAATTTTCTCATTGGAAATACATTTTAGACACTTTATTTTATTTTTTTTTTCTACACATCAAGGGTACTCAGACAAGCAGAAATAATGGCCTCTGGATAATGATTGAAAGGTAATGTCAAAGAACTGGTAACCCAGACACATGTGGCTTATGACAAATTTCCCTCTTCTACTTTCTTTTCTACTCCATCTGGAAAAATGATAACACTTACCGAGTGTGCTGCCATATCTTGGAGACAGAGAGTAATATTATAGGTTGGAAGGGATCTCCAAAGGTCACCTACTCCAATCTCTCAGTCAAAACAGGTATGGTTACAGAAGGTTGTTTGGGGCCTTTTCCAGTGGAGTTTTGGCTGTGGCAAAGGACTGAAATTACACAAAGTCTCTGAGAAATCTGTGTCAGTGTTTGACGACCCACATGGCAAGTATTTTTCCTTAAAACTAATGAGGATTTTTCATGTTCTAGCCTGTGCCTGTTGCCTCTTTTCTTACTGCTGCACAGCTCTGCCTCTGACTTCCCTACACCTACCCATTAGACAGCTGTGGATAGCAATAAGGTCTTCCCTAAGCCTTCTCTTCCCCAGGCTGAAAAGACCAAGTTCTCTCAGCTTATCTCTATATGTCATGTGTTCCAGCCCCCTAATTATCCCTGGGTTTGCTCCAGTATGTCCAAGTCTTTCTTTTGCCTTGCAATGAGGACCCAGAAGTGGACACAGCATTTCAGACAGAGTCTTACAAGGCTCAGATTGAGAAGAAGGATACTTCCCTGGTGGTTGGCCTTCCTTGTTGCAAGGACACACTGCTGATTTAGTGTATATTGCACCAGGACCCCTCAAGTCTTTGCTTTTTCTGCACAGCTTCTTTCCAGCCGTTTGGCCTAGGGCCTGTATTCTTGCATGGGCTTGTGACAAACAGGAGGGCTTTGCCCTGGATTATGAGGTTTCTCCTGGCTCGTTTCTCACTACTGTTGCAGTCCCTTGGGATAGCAGCCCGGCCCTACAGTGTATTAGGGCACATCCCAGTTTGATATTGCCTACAAAGTTGCTGAAAATGTGCTCTATCCTATCATCTTGATCACTCAGTACCAATCCATGAGAGTTACCACTCATACCTGTCTACACACTGGCTGGACTTTGTATCACCAATGACCACCCCTTGAGACCAATCAATTTTCTGCCCACCACACGTCCTTACCCCATCCCTGCCTCTCTAGTTCTGCTAGAAGGATTTTATGGGAGAATTGGTCAAGGACCTTGCTAAAATCAAGGGAAACAACACCTACTGCTCTTCCCTTGTCTACACAGCCACTTTTTTCACCATAGAAATCAATCAGGTTAGGTTTGGTTTGCCCTTTAAAGATCCATGATGTCTCTTACCAGTCTCAAATTGTTCTTGGTGTGCATGGATACACATGAAGAGGAGACTTGATGGTGGTGTGTTCCATAATCTTCCCAGGGAAAGAGGTGAAGATGACCGGCTTGTACTTTTCTCAGTCCTCTTTCTCCAGACAATTTTATGCACTTTCCATTATCACAGAAGTGATGGAGATGATAAAGAGCATCCTTGCAGTAGCAGCCAGCTTCCTCAACACCTACAGATGGTGAACTTGTGCATGTTCAGTCTGCTTACATGTGTCCTAAGTTTATCTTCTGTGTCCGTGGGTACACTTTCATCCCATGAACTCTGCTCCTTGGTACAGGGTCTACAAGTCCTTAGGGCAGATGTTTCTGTAGAAGTCCTAGGCAATAAGGCACTGAGTGCCTCAGTCTTCCCCATGGCCTTCATCACTGGTTTCTATTGGGGTCCATTACTCAGTCTCCCACTGGATCCTGCAAACAAGCTGAAAGATGGTCTTCTGGAGTTCAGGACTGTGAATCTGCTGGGTCACTTCTAGTTTTTTAGAACTACACCATCTCATGGTTGCCACACTCAATCTTCTCATCTTTGACCTGTTCTTCCTTGCTTGCTTGTAACAGGACCAGCAAAGCATCTCCCATTGTGTTTATCACTTGTGTCAAGAAACTACACACTCTAGAAATGTCCTGGATTGACTGGGAAACATATCAAAGAAATGAGAGTTACTGCAGGAAAGATCTCAAATAAATGCTGAAAACTGTTTTTGAACATATTGACTATTTATCACTTTAGATATTGAAGAGAAATTAGCATATGATGGATCAATGTTTGTGATGATCTAATTTCATTGTCTTCATAGGAGCCCGATTGGTTTACTGTTCCCTGTAAAAAATATACTTCTGAGAAACAGTGTGCAAAATTATAACATGAACAATATTATGAGAGCATTTCCTAAGTATTATGTGCTACATATTATGCATATAATAAGTTTTCCCACGTTTTTCTTTGAATCTGACAAACTTTAAATTATGCTCATTTATTATGCACCCTGCAGAGACAAAATAAGCTTTAAAAATTTGTTGGTCTTGTCTGCAGTCTAGTCAATGCCTCCTGGATATGTCATGTTTTGTCCTTGGTCCTTGGTGAGAAGAGCTCTTTTTTTCCCCTGTATCTTATAAATTATTTTGATACCCCTGCAATTTTCATTAACTATGATTAGTAGAGCAGTGTATATCAACAAGATTGACCAGGGATGATCTTGATTTAACTTAAACTGAAAAGAAAGACAGTAATGCAAATACTTGGAGATGACAAAGGCAGATCAATTGGATTATAATTTTTGTTGCTTTTGGTTTAGTAATTAAAATGACACAGAAAAGAACTTTCCTTAACACTGATTCCATTTAAAAGGGTGAGGGCCCACATTGTATGTCAGAAATTGGTTTCTGGCTTTTATGGGTATTTTCTATATGTGTAAGGGTATAAGAATAGAGACCTTGAAGGCACCTGTATTTTAAGAGGATTTGATAAGACATGAAGAATTTGACTCTCTTACTTCTTTCACATATCAGAAAGGATGTTTAACCAGCAGTTGTATTTGATTGGAAAGATGCAATTGGATTTAGCTTAGTCCCAGAAACGGGGAGAAAGAACCTTGCTTTATTAGCTCCTCTGAAGGGAGGTAACTGACTGTTGGAGCACTTTGCAATACTTCCAGCACCCACAGGAGCAAGAAAGCCTCAAACTTAGTAGTACTGTTTATTCTATAACAATAAGTTCTGATATATTTTGAAATTGATGATCCAAGAAGCCAGGCACAAATTATGATTTACGGCATTGTAATGTTGCTATCCATTTACTTTCAATCATCAGGAAATAAACCACAAAGTGCTTACTTATATACAGAGGGGAAACTTGTGTACATTCACCTTGCAATCCACAGAATTGTAAATATATTGTGACTGTATACACAGAAATGAAATGTGCTAGAACATTTTCTTTCAGCAGTTTGTGTCTAAGCACACAATGAAGCCTGTGGTGCAACTTAACAGGTTGTTGTGAATTAGCATGTTGTGAAAAAAACATCTCCCTGCTTTCATAAATTAGCAGTCTTAAACTTGGTTTTAGCAGACTAACAGAAAGCAACTTTTAAATAAACAGGGTACGTGTCTTATATTGCACTGCTGGAAATATTTTACAATTCCAAGAGTAGTGCAGGGAGAAGGGTGCTTACTCTTTCTAGGCTTAACCTGAGAACAGCCAAAAAAATAGCCACCCAGAAGGGGATTCCTGTTTAGGTGCTCAAAGTGTATTTTCAGAGCACCATTTTCATGCCCTCCTTCAATATACTGATTTCTCACAGAGGAGTTTGAGACCCACCAGATGAGTGTTTCCCTCTCCTTCCCCAAATGCTTCTCTCTGAGTTTTCTGAGTTCCTTTTTTTTTTTTTTTTCACTTTTCTTTTCCTGTCTTTTCCATCTCATAGCCTACCATCTGAGAGGTGAATGATAGATGCTTATGGTTGGATGAATAGTACATCCATGAATTGGACACCTTGTGCTTGACTGAACCTTCATACAGCCTTCAGCACTGTACCGCCCCACCGCACAAAACATCCTGTCAAGGATATGTAGGCAACGGGAGGCACTTTGTTCAAGTAAGTCAATTACAGAAGGGCCTTGCCAAATATTGCAGTCTCTGGGACAGGAAGAAGGAGGTCTCATCTCATTCACTGCATTTCTAACCTTGGTTATACAAATGCCTCCCACCTTTCCTGTGGGTCAGGGATGACCATGGATGTTCCAGAAAATTCTCATCCCTTCTCAAGTTGTTTAGGTAATAGCTATAGGAAGGAGGAGGGGACCGGAGAGGACGGGAGAAGGAAAGGAGAGAATGTGCTTTTTCTGTTGTGAGTACTTTTTATTCTATATCAGCTATCTTACTTGATGTGTATTTTCTTTGCCAAGACTGTCAGAAAGAGTACATACCTAGCAAGAATAAATCATTACAATACACCCTATCTCAGAATTCAGAGCCAATGGAATTTAAATGCATTAAAGGATAAACACTTTCACAAATCTGTGATCCATAAGTTTAAATATGTGATAAAGCAAAGTCTTCCATTTATAAGTGATAAAGCAAAGTCTTCCATTTATAATATTTCAGTTTCAATTTTTAACATAAGTAGTTAATAAATCTCCAAACATTGGGTATTTGTGTTTTGCAGTGTCCTTGTTTGAGTTAGAAAAAACTGATTCTGTTCAGTGATTTTAGGTTTCAGCTCAGACTCTTCTAACTGACGGCACTGTCTGAAGTTAATGACAGATATTCGCAGACAGTCTCTGCTTCCAGCAGTGATAATGGTCCATGTTTAGAGTAACTACCAAGGGTTGGGGTGTGCAGAAAGGCTCTTGCTGATCCTTTCTCCTGTGCAGACCAACATCACTGCTCAATCTTGTGCCTCACGTTGAGGATGCAGTAAGACATAGCACATGTGGGGAGGAGCAGCCAGGAGACATGACCCCAGACTGACCAAGGAGGAATTCTATCCCATGTACGGTATGCTAAGTATAATGCTGAGAGATCCTGAGGGTCAAGAAAATGCTTTCTTCTTCAATGGCTGGTATCTGAGAAGGACTCTCTCTGTTCTGCTCAATCTGTGTGTTCCTGAATCCAATTCCAGAATCCAGCTTCTGAATCTGTTTCCCGTGTTTCACTGGGTCCAGTATGGGACTTCCCCAGTGCCTGCTCCACAGCATCAGTGGTGATGGTGATGTAATTGACATCAGGGGCCTTGTGTTCAATATTGGTTTTGTATATATTTTTATATATTCCATTTTATTATTATTTTTATTAAAGCTGTTCTGATTTTCTTTTCTAACTGATAAGTCTCTCTCCCTTATTCCTTTTATCTGCCTCTTTGGGGATGGAGAGGGGTTAACAGAGAGTGTTATAGGTCTAGTGTGTGGCCTTGACCCTAAACTTTGACAGTAAGGTTAAGCAATTTCAGAAGCAGTTTAATAAAACTGCTTTAACAACTACGTGCTAAATTTCCTCTGAGCATGCCATAAGCTACAAAACTTAGATATTTTAATCATACCTTTTTCAGTTGTAGTCAGATTCCCAAACCATATATTTCGAGATGCATAACATGTTTGCAGCTGCTTTATAAAGGTGAATTAAAGCTGAGCATAAGCAGTTGCTGGCTTTTGAAGATGTCCTCCAAACTGTACAGGATCCTTCCAGAAAAGTCATGATTTTTCAAGCATTTACTGAAAGCATTTGTTTCACCCATCCATGGGAAGCTTTATTAGTATTATAACCATACATTTCTGGACAGGGCATTTAAAATACACTGAAGAAAATATAAGTCCTCAGAGTCACAAGAAACTAGTGAACTCTAGAATAAAAAGTAATAAAGAGACTTTGTCAACCTATGGTATTTCTTCTGTCCCCTGCTTCCAGTGAAATGCCATTTTTTGGGTGTTGTGTCTCTACTCCAGGTGCAACATAAAATGCTTGACACCCCTGTCAATGAATTAGGTCACCAACCCAATATCCATATGTCTGAATTATTTGCTACAGAAACCCTCTCTTGAAATTTTCCTTTTCGCCTCTGTGTAGCACACATTCCCCGGCTAATGATGTATGAGAACTCTGTTGACCATTTTAGCACACTTTATAACTGAGCTGAGGAATGACACTCCCATTAATTCTTATTATTTGAAATATTAACCTCCTTTCAGAGGAAGTATAATAAATAAGTGTCAATAGCATTAATGGCAAACACACTGCTCCCTTTTGATGTGCCCTTGAATTTCTGAGTTGCAGTCACAAGAAAACCTTCTTACTTATACTAAAGCTCTGGCTGCCAACTTCTGTGGGTTTTGTGCTCCCTCGTTTACAGGGTGACATTTGTTCTTTTGTCTCTGGAAGGATGGTGTGGAAACAAGGGAGCTGACAAGAAACAAACAAAAGAAATGTGCTTTTAAAATGCAGAACTTTCAAATGTGAACACAGCTCACATCCTGCTCGTTATGAACTTTGCAAGGCATGTATTGCTTTCTCAGATAATAACTTTAAATGCAGTATGATATTTGGAGACTCTCTCCTCCTACTCTGTAATGGGTAAGCCCAAGTAACTAATGACATACTAGAAAGCATATTTTAAAGATCTACAATCTAAGCTGGCAAGGCAACTCTGAGTAAGAGCCTTGTATATCTGCACCTTACAAAATGATCTTCAATAGTATAACAGCATCTCATTTTTCACAGCACACCTTTTGTCTCCATATACCCTCATTACACTTGGGGACCTCAGAAGGGACCTTTCTACTTTTCCAGAAGCAAAACAGAGATCTGATGTCTATAGGTAGCAATTTCTGACTCGTTAACATTTCCTCTTTCTGCATACCATTTTTTAATAGCCATTCCCTCCCAGTTCCTTGTTCTTATTGACCTCTCCGTCCCATTACCATTTGGAAAAGGTTTCAGAGGCCAATGTGCTGCCTCAATTCATGGCAACATCTAATTGAAGCTCTTTCCCAGAGGGCTGATCAATGTCTTATTCTCCTGCTCTGCATCATGAGGAGCTGACAGGCTACCCTTAGGAAAGTTTTTTGAGATGAGAATAAGGATTTAACTCAATTGCAGCTCCCTTATTTGCCTGCTTAATTACTTTTTTTTTTTTTTTTTTTTTTCTGTTAAGTGTCTCTGCCAATGGCTTTTTATTACTGGGGTGCAGGGAACTGAGAAGTTGTCAAATGCAGTAACATGAATTCAAAAACATCACTCTGTCTCTAAATCAGGGCCACAGTTATGACCAATCTTTTTTCTTCCAGAGACAACCTACTCTTATCTTGAAGCAGGTATAAAAGAACAAGAAAAAATAATTCAGTGGATAAATTCTGCTGAAAGGGGGTGGATTAAGGAAATTGCCTGATGATCAAGGACATATACATATTTATTTAAAAAACAACAACAACAAAAGCTATTTAAGGGTTCATTTAATTACTGTATAAATTCTCAGTTGTCCCAGTTGGAAGTGGGAAGAACATGATATAATTATACCATAAAGCATTGGACTAAGTGAAATCATGTACATTAAATGCTTATTTAATCAGTATACTTACAAACGATTTAGAGGTTGGCTGTATTTTACAGTGTTTTCACAGTCGGGCTGACTGTATTTATTTCATTCTCTGCATGTGTTTGATTTTCCTTTTGCATTCGCTCATCACATTTCAGCTACAATTAGGAATTTCTCTGTACAACAGTCTGGTTTAACTCCTGCAACAGCACAATAATATGAATAATTTAATATTATGATACCATAGGGCCAATGACAAAGAGAGGCTGGTGCATAGCCATGATCAGAAAGGGAGCATGAAGCTGAAAGCACTAACAGAGAAGAAGAACAACACTATTGTTGTGGGCAATTGCACACTGATGTGATGCTGTTCACCCCTGGAGTCAGGTGGCACACAAATGGTGTAAAGCATGACTGACCATTCAGGAGCCAATGAGCAGGCAGGTGCTCAGAAAAACAACTGCTACACTCTGTTGCAACCAGATTTTCTACCAAACCAGTCAGAGTTCACAGAGAGAGGTGAACATCTGAGCATAACTGAGAACCTGCATGACTCTCAGAGAATACAGATCTTTCATTTCATGGACCTGTTGGAGTGGGGCCAGAGAAGAGCTATGAAGATGATTGAGGGGGGTGGGACCCCTCTGCTGTAAGGACAAGATGAGAGAGTTGGGGTTGTTCTGCCTGGAGAAGAGAAGGCTCCAGGGGACCTTCTTGTGGCCTTTCAGTACTTCAAGGGACCTGCCAGAGAGATGGGGAGGTTCTTTTTACAAGGGCTTGTAGTGACATGACAAGGGTTAATGGCTTCAAACTGAAAGAGGGTAGTTTTAGACTAAAAATCAGAGAGAAGTTCTTCACTGTGAGGGTGTTAAGACACTGAAACAGTTTTCCCAGGGAAGTTGTGGACGCTCCATCACTGGAAGTGTTCAAGACCAGGTTGGGTGGGGCTCTGAGCAACCTAGTCAAGTGGGAGGTGTCCCTGCCCATGGCAGTTGGGGTTGGAACGAGATGATCTTTTAAGTTTACTTCCAATACAAATAATTCTATGATTCTGATTCTTTGGTGATCTCTTTGGAGGTAACTTAATTACAAGATGTAAGGATAAGTTATGTTCTCTCTGTCTGAAAATGTCTGTGCCTGAAGTGCCTCAGCCATTTAAGGAATAGATTACATACCTCAACAAACACCTTCATGATAACACTTCCAGCCATCTCCAACAGTTGTTCCTCATTTATCAGAAAATATTACAGCTTTTTGGTTTTGCATTATTGCTAACAGAAAGCATTATGAGAAAATATACTACAAATAATGCTGCAAGATAGAAAAAAAAATATTAGATCTATTCACAGCAGCAGTGACACACATAGAAAAGTGTATTCACCTGAGGCCATACATATCTGTGTTAGTGTATATATGTGTATATATTGTATGCATATATATGCATATATATATGCATATCATAGAATCAGAAACTCATGGAATGGTTTGGGTTGAAAAGGACCTTTCAAGCTCATTTAGTTCAAACCCCCTGCAGGGACCGGGGACATCTGCAACTAGAGCAGGTTGCTCAGAGCCCTGGCCAACTTCACCTGGAATGTTTCCAGGGATGGGGAATTGACCATTCTCCTAGAGAAGCCGGTGGCTCATAGCATAGACAAGTATAGTCTTTATTGGGTTAAGAACTGGATGGCCAGCTGGGCCTGGAGAATTGTAGTAAACAAGTTAAATCCATTTGGTGGCTGGTTACCAGTGGTGTCCCACAGGGCTCAATTTTGGGGCTGGTCTTGTTCAATATCTTTATCGACAATCTAAATGAGGGATTTTGTTCTTCCTCAGGAGGTTTGCTGATGACACCAAATTGGGTGGGAATGTTGATCTTCTTGAGGGTAGGAAGGCTTTGCAGAGGGATCTGGACAGGTTGAATCGATGGACCAAGGCCTATAGTATGAGGTTTAACAAGGCCAAGTGCCAGGTCCTGCATTTCAGTCACAACAACCCCAGGCGATACTACAGGTTTGGGGATGAGTGGCTGGAAAGCTGCCTGGCAAAAAAGCACCTGGGGGTGTTGGTCAACACCCATCTGAATATGAGCCAGAAGTA
>JANHGN010010268.1:60217-73408 GCA_024605025.1 Megaceryle maxima | reverse complement strand
TTCCCCAGTGCTACACTGGAAAAATAGAGTTTCCTCAAAAGAAGTATAAAAGGTCTCACAACTCTTCCTAATCTAGAAGGCTCTAGATTGCAGCCTTCCAGTATCTGAAGGGGGCCTACAAGAAAGCTGGGGAGAGACTTTTTATAAGGGCTTATACTGATAGGACACAGGATAATAGCTTGAAACTGGAAGAGGGGAGATTTAGATTAGAAATTAGGAAGAAGTTCTTCACTCTGAGCATGGTGAGACACTGGAACAGGTTGCCCAGAGAAGCTGTGGATGCTCCATCACTAGATGTGTTCAAGGCCAGGTTGGATGGGGCTTTCAGAAACATGGTCTAGTGGGAACTGTCCCTACCCATGGCTGGGGGATTGGAACTAGATGGTTTTTAACATCCTTTCCAACATAAACCATTCTATGATTCTATATAATGAGTAGCGAAAGAAAACTTGATAAAAAATTTGGACAATAACCGCAAAAAACTTCAGTCACAATGAATTGCAAAGTTCAGTGGCACACAATTCAAGAATTTTAGACTCTTTATTTGAACTCTGTAGGATTTCCAGTCTTTATATAGACAGTAAAAGATTGTGACTTCCTGACAGCACAAAAATGACAGCATGCACATGTGAGTGCATGGGCTGATGGCTGTTCCCTATGTCTGCCACACACAGTGATGATTTGGAGTCCCCAGAGTACTCATGAGTGTGTCAGAAAACTTGAGAGAAGCCAAATGTTCACAGTTAACGTCTCACTGTGGCTGAAAAGAGTGACACATGCAAAATAAAAGCATAATAATATCTAGTTTGAAAGATTTGAATACAGAGTGTAAACTCCAAGCCAAAATGTACTTAATGAAATGTCCCCCATGTAATTCCAGACAAGTGCTCCTGCAGTGCCCCTTGGTCATGTTTACTACTGGCAGGTTATATTTTTAGACAATAAGAAGTCAAATGATTAAAAGAAGAGGCAGAGTGAGGATATACATTCAAATGTGCTGATTCGAAGAGAGTTTAGATTCTGCATTCACAAAAACCAGTCAATAAATTGGAATTTTTCACTAAGTATATATCCAGTGTTCATTCTAATGCACAATAGATTTTCTGACTCTTTATTTTAGTAAAAAATGGACAAACATCTCCAGCTCACTTGACAAAATGGTACAAGATGGTAGATTTACTGTATACCTAGATAAAAGGCTCTATGCAAGTGTGGATTTGTAAATGATTAAAGCAGAATTTTGTCAAAGATTCATGTTTAAAATCCTTTTCAATTGATTTAATCTTGCCATCCTTTATTCAAAGATCAATTATTTCATAATAATATTGTGCATGATTTTATGAGCATAGCAGCCGAATGGAGATTTAAAGCAGGAGTGTGAGAGAGTTTAGCGAGTGCTACTCCTTAGTATGCAGCACAGCAGGAAAAATAAATTGAAGAAACAGAGGAAGAAAAGAAAGTAGTGTTTCAAAGCAACAACCATCTCTATGAATAAACCACCTCAGCATTTGGAGCCAGGATGTCATGTCTTACATCCCTGTTGATATCTGCATTGTGCAAGTGCTTCCTGACTATTGAGGATCATCATTTCAGTATCATCTTGCTGGATCAGGCAGTGAAACAAACCTGTACAGGCACAGAAGATGAGGAAAAAAGGAGGAAAAAGGGGTAAAAAGGTTTTATTTTTGAAATTTAAGAGAGTAGATATGATCCTCACTCCCCAACAGAACACAAGAAACATTGCAGACCTTCACTCCTTCCTCACACACTCAGATACTCCCAGCAACAATAAACAACAAATAACCCTACCCCAAACAATACCCTGCTTAGAAATCAATTGCACACTGCTGCAGCAGTGTTGCTTCTATTTACCAGCACTAACTGTAATCACCTTATTTTAGAGTAAATTAATTTTGATCCTTAGACTTTCATCTCACTCTTCTACTCAGGGTCAATACCTGGCTCTTTTTTCCCCCAGTACCTTCAGCTCAGATGGATAGCAGCTAAAATTTGCTTCCTAAACTTGAGAATCCATGAGTAGAAGAATTGTCTGATACCTTCTAGGTTAGATCAGAAGTGTCCCTAGTTCCATATCTGTTTCATTGCTATTACTGGATGCCTAAGAAAGCACATGAAAATAGAGCTGGCACTCTTTGTCTACTGCCTTTGAAAGGAACCATCCTGAATAGATTTTGCTTTCATGAAAATAAGAAGCCACAAGTTAGGCAGTGGTAATGTAGTAAACATGATGAAGTTAGAAGTGCCTTCCAAACTAAACAATTCTCTTATTCTATGACAATGATAATATTAGTATAACTGTCCTCCTCAACAACCTCTCTCCAACTAAGAATGTTGATACACATTTTATTTTCAGCACCTATCATATCACTAGTCAAGAAAGTTTATCTTCTACTGTGCACATTCTGGTTTTTAGGTTCCTATCTGACCCTTCAGTATAGGATAGTCAGAGACAATGGCTTAAAATCAACTACTCTGAACTTTCTTTTATACCAAGCTCTACACCATTCATAGTAATAATTGATACTATGAAAATATGCACTGTGGATGAATTAGGATAATGTTATTAGACATTTTTAGATCTCCTGGGTTTTTAAGAAATATTTTAGATGCAAAGAGATTTAATTTAAAGACATAGTGTTTCTATTTAAATCTAATGGCATATGGTAAAACTACTAGAAAATAACGTCCAAAATTCCAGCCCCAGGTGCTCTGATTTCAGGGTTCTAGACCCTGAAGTAAGGAAAATTAAACTGTTCTCTCTTACCAAAAGACTGAGGGACTTGGAGAATCCAGTAAGAGAGTGTATCATGACAGTTTTAAGCTCTCCAGCACCATTCCTGATCAGAATGCTAAGAGTAACAATATATTCATTATATTCAACAAAAACACCACATAAAACGCTTATTCTGATAGGCTCTCTTCTTTATTCTTTTGGTCCTTGTCACAGTTTAGGGTCAGAGCAGCCCCTTAGACCTATAACAGACACTCTCTTTTAATGCCCCTCCCTCCCCTAGAGAGTTTTAGATTCTCAAACTCTAACTTTAATTAAAATCATCACAGTTGCTGTAGCAATAAAAGACATCATAAGGCTTTATGTCACTAGAAACCATCAGCTGTAGTAGGCCTCTTCCTGTCTCTAGTAATGATACAAAACTGAATTGAACAAAACTGAACAATTTCACTTCTTTAGGCTTATTTCCCAGGGGCTTCAGTCCAACACTCCCAGCATAAGCTCTCCATCTAAGTCAGTGGGTGTGAAGTACAAAATCAAGTAATAAACTGAGCTCTTGGAGCTTTAATTTCCCAAACCCAGCTCTAACCTAATCTACAGTGTAACTAGAGAACAAGTAGGGAATATAAAGCCTCTGCAGAAACTGTCCTTCTTTCTGCCTCTATGGCCACTGGAGAATCCAAAAGCAAACTGGGTCACTGAGGTTTCACTTTTCCATTTCATAGAATCATAGAATTGTTTAGGTTGCAAAAAACCATTAAGATCAAGTCCAGTCATTAACGCATCATTGACAAGTCCACTACTAAACCATGTTCCTCAACATCTCATCTCCATGGCTTTTAAATCCCTATCCAGCTAAAATGCAAGAAACCTTTCCCCATTCTAAAGGGTAACGAAGAAGAATCATATTTTTCTGGCCTCCACTCAGCTCCTTACTTTGTAGGCCTTGGAGAATGCAGTCATAGGGTGGATTCTTGGTCATTTTGTTTTGAAAGACAAACTCTAACCCCAAACTTCACTACGTAATCTTGTTTAGACAACATGAGCCTAGGTTCAAATGTAATAATTAGTTTAGCACTGACCAGCACAAAGAGCAATCTAATTCCCCATTCAGTGGGCTTAGAAGAATGTAACAATGAGCCAGCTCTAAATCTGAAAATCTAACTCAAATGTAAATCATAAAATTATTTTTCATGAGAGTCATATTCCTGTACTAAAAAACAGCAAATCTGTCTGTTCTTTATTGAAATATTTTTTTTTTTCTGTGGGTGTAAGAAATTCAGTAATAAATGGGACCCTGCAGTTTTAGGTTGCCAAACCCTAACACACCTAAAATTAAGTCAGGTGATATAAACCTACAATAGGTTAATTAGAAAGCAACATAAGACATTAACCATTTTTGATACAGCCCGTTTCCTCACTTTAAGGTCCCAAAGGCATTTGATAAGAAAAAAAAAAGTGATCCCGAGTATGGATGATAATGTCTTAGGCTACCATGTTATAGTGGCAATATAAGGCTTTGATGCTAATCAGCAGCAGGTTTTTTTTTGTGCCTCTGAGTTTTTTTCTGCATGCAATATAAATTGACTCTACAATTTTGAGTCCAAAATCAATAAAATTAAATGTACAATAAAATTTTGTCCTAAAACAGTATCAGTAATCTGGAATTTTAGCCCACTTTGTTTTAGTAGAAAAAAATGTATTTTGGCCCTCAATATATACCAACTTATTTCCTAACACTGAAGCCTTTGGAGAAGGCCACAATAAACCTTTGATCTTTAATTTTCCTTAATGTAATCTTAATGCTCATCAAATTTGAGAGGCATCACTACCCTTTGTGTTAATCCTCTACCGACCTTGGGGAATCTGGAAGCATATAGGAACAAAGTGGATTATAGAACCTTTATATTTCCTAGCCCTATCCATTCTATACTAGAACTTTTTACTAAACCCATGCTAGGGCTTAGCCAAAGACTGGAGATTTTGCAGAATCCATAAACAGCATGGGATCCTCAATCTTTAAATCCTAAAACCCTTGCCATAAAAAATGTAGAACCAACAAACCTCATCAATATAGTGAGAAATAGGATTTGACTTTCATCTGATCCCTTCATAATTCTTATGTTCATGCGGCATCCAACAATATAAATCAATTCTTCTGTATTTAGCTGCTCTAATCTTGCCCTCATTGTAACCCTAACCAATACCATGTCAATAGAGTAAACAGTAGTATCTAGGAAATAAAGTGAAGAAACAACACAGATGTCAACTGAGACAAGACAGTTTGCTAACTGAAGGGCCCACAAGCACCCAGCAACAAAGTGAGTTCCTTAACTGCTGCAAACCTAAGCCCTGGCTTTTATTTCAACCAGTGAATATTCCACCCATATATTAAAAGATGTGACAAGGCTTAGATCCAACAAATGTTTTCCTAATTTCAGAGCCTTGCATCATCTATCCATGATCAATGTATGAAATCAAAGATAAAGCTACAACTGTGTAGGCAACCCCTACAGCAAAATGCAATTTACAGCAGTGTTTCCCCATGATAACTTCTTATCTATATGTGTTAGCTAGGGAGAATCTAACAGAAAATGTGACCTTCACATCTTCTTTCTTCAGATCTTAACCCTAACCAGAGTCGTAATGCAGACTTGAATTACACCCAGGTAGCTGATAGCTACAACAAAGCTGGATATATGATATAAATCTTTGATAACAGCAGCTTTCTTCCTATCTCTGTACACTGAGGTGAATCCTGCATTAACCTCAGATATTCAAGGCTCTTTTCACAAGATCTGCCCCCAATACACTACCTCCATACACATAGCGCAGCTGTCTCTTGACTTACAATTTCCAAGGCTTTTTAACTGGAGTTCACCATTTTAATCTCCAATGACATAACCTAAAAAAAAAAAAAAAAGAAGGTTGAGATAATTGTGCTTCTCTGTTCCAAAAAAAAAAAAAAAGAAAGAAAAAAAAAGATACTGAAGTACATCTTTGTTAAAAAAAAAAAATTGTGCTAGAGTCTCAAAAACTCCTGTGACTGAGGATAAAGGACCCAAGATCAGAAATTCTTTTAGAGAGCTACATAAAGATATACATTACCTCAGCTGCAGCTACTGGCTGAATTGCAGTCCTGGCTTGTCTGTCAGTACATTCACTAGAAATAAAGCCCAACAAGAAAAGCCTGGAATTTCCAACTAGGTCTTGCCTGAATCTCAGCACTGAAAGGCCCAGCAGATAAGCTTAGTACACACTTTCTTTTTTCAAAGATTTTCCCAGAGGAAAAAATAATTCAGCCAGCAACTGTAATCTATTCTGCACAGTAGAATCAATAATCGTCAGGAAGCAAAATAATAAATAACACTGTTCTGCTGGATGGTAGGAAATGGAAATAAGATTTCTGGTGCAAATGAGGAATGACAGAAGCAAGGGAGAAAAAAAAAAAAGCATGCTGTGTAACTCCATTTGCAAGAAAATGGGGTTTGTCTGCAATCTTTCTGTGAAAGAACAAAAACATGAGCAAAATAACTTTGCAACATGTTCTGAAAATGTATTTTCTTCAGTGCAAAAACACAACTTTTCAGTCAAGCAGGTTTTATCCCAGTATTAGAACCTGAATAGGCTGCAATGTTACTGATTTCACTGTCATAAATTGTCTTGTTATCAGTCAAATGGTAAAATTCAGAGCTGTACAAACAGTATTGGAGTCCTGTGGGAAGGAGTTATCTGACCTTAGAAAAGGGGCTAGCCTGCCAGTTTGACCCAGGATAGACATTTTTCCCACATGAGCTCAATTCCTTCGGCAGTGCAAGGTGAAAGGGCCCAGCACCCAGCCTGGCTGGTACAGGGCTGGGACAAGGAGAGATCCATGCTGTGAGCTTTTCACTTCATGTCTCTTTACCTTTTTGTATTTGTAGCATTGGATGGTGTATAAAATAACAGGAGAGCATTTATTCATATCATAAATCAATACCGGTAGTATCATAATAATGCCAATTACATCTACTACACTTGAAAAATGTATGGAGGTTTATTTATGTCTTAAGAATGGGGAAAAATAAAGGAAGCTACTAAGTGGAATAAAAAAGATCATAGAATCATAGACCCATAGATCATTGACTCCTAGAATGGTTTGGGTTGTAAGGGACCTTAAAGATCATCTAGTTCCAACCCCTCTGCCATGGGCAGGGGCACCTCTCACTAGACCAGGTTGCTCAAAGCCCTGAACACATTCAGTGATGGAGCATCCATGGCTTCCCTGGGTAACCTGTTCCAGTGTCTCACCACATTCAGAGTTAAAAACCTCTTCCTAATTTTTAATCTAAATTAAAATTAATAAAGATTCTAATTTTATATTCAGTAGTCTTACAGTCTTCACAATTGGGATTAATAATTTCTTATGTCTTAGAATGTTAGTATTATACATTATTGTACTCAATACTTTGAGAGCCTAAACCTAGTTATGTAGTTTGTACTAGCACGGACTTACATGCCTGCCCTAGACTTGCTGGATCAGAACAAAATGGTCAGACCATGACAGGATAAGGCTCCAAAACTAGAAAAAATATGTAAGACTTAAAAGCAGCCTAAGTGTGAGTGAGTGACATCTGAATACTGGCTTGATGCCATTATAGTTCAGCATTATACTGTTCATAACATATCCTATATTTTTCCACAAATTAAAATCTGATACACTATATCAGGACTCATATGACCAGTTAGGGTAAGTTATTCACAGAACAGGTATGGCCACTCAAACAAAATTATGAATATTGAAAAGGTCAAAATAATAGTTCACATTATTACAATCTCTACTCTGTTTATTCGGGACAATTACTTCCCCACCATCACCATCACCACACCACCACCCCCGGCCCTGCACACAACATTATTCCATTCTGATAAAGTTTATGAATAGAATGAAAACTTTCACAAAATTAATACATTGACATTACAAGATCCACACCTCCTATTTAATGACTCTTCTTTCTACATGTAGCAAGATCTTTCTTGTCTCTCAGCATATAAAATGATCTCATGGCTTATTAGAAATATAGCTGCAGACTTTCCCCAGCAGGGACCAGAGTTGTGGGAGTTCATGCTTATTAAAAGTAATAGTACTCCCAACTAATTTTTTTAAGACTTCCTGAACCCCTCTTGCTAGGAGTAGTGAACAGCAAAAGGAGCCTATGTCAGTAACTCTGGAAAGATGTTTCAAGTTAAAAAACATTAGCAGACTTTGTTGTTCTTACATATGACAAAGTTAAACACTGAACTTGAGAAACTTAGTCAAAGTCATCTGCACTGACAGCTGATGCATAGTTATTTTTTTTTTTCCTAAATTATATTTTTTTGTTATGTGTTTACTACAGAAAAGCCAGATACTTATATTCATTGGTTTCATTTCTCTTAAGTGACCTAGCATCCAATGGAAGATGGTAGGTTTGCATCCCTAATAGTGTAGCTACACCTTCCAATCATTTTATTAAGGTTTTGAGGGACTGAATAGATTTCTGAAAGTGTGAAACAGTCCATTAAAACTGGTAAGCATTATAGGATGAGGAATGGAAGAGGAAGGAAGAGGTGAGGAGAGGTTTTTTGCTGCAAGTAAGACTAACATATATTTAATATAAGCTTATCCTGCAAATTAATTATTTTCCTGCAATAACTGAAAAAAACATAAATAGCTTGCACCAATGAGGATTCTTCCAGCTTGTGGCTGTCAACACTAGCAGAGGTGGCTTTTGAAACAAAAGTGAGAGAATGGTGACAGAATGGCTCCTTTGAAACATCAACCTGAGACATCCATCAAAGTATGGGACACTGTGGGAAATATCCTCTCACAACTTCTGCTATGGTTTCATGTTTATCCCTACCTAGAGAAAAATCTCAGTGTCTTTTGCATCTGGAAACTGCTCACAAGGGTGGCTTTTAATCAGGAAAAATAAACCTCCAGTTGATGGTGACATGTTTTATCTCTGGATGACTTTCTGGCAAGGAAAAGGACACTCTACTTCAGATCTTCTGGACTGGTTGCCACAATTTAGTTCATTTAGCTGTTCTGAAGGGCAATGACTTATTTTCATTGAATTCTCTCAGTTAGATCTCAGGCACAACTGCGAAGCAGAGAGGACTATTCCCTGCAAGAATGTACTGGAGTCATAGGTGGGAAAATATCATGGTAGTGAGAGGATTGGAAAGATGAGGTGTGAGTTGTGGTATGAATAGAATGTGTCCAACCGCAGCAATATCACAGGCCACACTGATCACCATTAACACAAAGTATTGATCTGTTTTCCATGTAAAATATTTGCATTTTGATTTCCAGATAGGAAGTGGAGCTCATGGAGATGATAACAGATCTCAAATCTAATTTCATCAAATGAAGTGCTTTCATTTTGAATCTAGGAACTGAACAGAAAACTATGACAATTTATTACTTGCTCAAAATTAATTAAACTTCAAGGAAGGAGAAAAGACCAGAAAATTGCATGTTATTGACATAATTAAAATGCAAATTTGGTTCTTCTATTTCATTTTTTATTTTGCTAGAAAGAAAAAAAGCTTGGGAAGAAGGGAGCTTTTTGATTGAGCAGTTAAACTAATTAAAAGTAATAAATTCAACTATCTTGAGATGAAGGTATAGATCATTTGTTAAGGTTGCTACACAGTGTCATTTACTGACATTAGAGGAGAACTGGAAGCACCAACTGATAAGTGAAAGCTAACAGAAAACAACAGACAGCACGTAGATTGATTTCTTAGCAGCCTCCTTTAATTTAAACAGTTCAATACAGAAGTAAAACCACTGTCTCATTTATAGCTCTGAGAATGGAGATAGAGACAGGTTCAGAAAGTACCTGAGAGTGAAAAAAGTACCTGAGAAAGTGGTGTATGGGCAGCATACAAGAGAGTACAGTGTTAATTTAGGTCATTAACAAATAATTAAAAAATATATATACCACCATCTCATAGACAAAGAAATATTTGGAATGCTGATTGTTTCATCTTACTGGTCAGTTTAACCACAACTGGTTTAACCACAAGCAAGGTGGGTTCATTCAAAGGTACTAGACTTTTCAGCCTTAGGAGAGCTGGGGATTTAATTAAATGAACTTAGAAAAATCCCCATGGAATATATTTTATGAACACAGCTACTAAAAAAAACCTTGCTGATGGCCCACTGTCTCTAGACTACAAAGTGCTGGACACCATGTTAAGAACTTCAAGATTTAGGTACAATATGAATGAAAGATTAAAATTTGAGCTATAGAAACATCTCTGAAACAATTTATTACATATTAATAAGATCTAAGAAATTGTTTCAGAGAAAGAAATGAAATAAATAAACAGAAGCCATGTAAAAAGGAGGGAAAATTGGAAAATTCAGAACAAAAAAAAGCTGGAGGTTTATGAGACAAATTCTCTGAAACTGTATCACAGACAACAGGATCTGCATCTTGCTTTATCAGTGGATGGGTAAAATAGTGGGATGAGGAGCTTTTCAGTGTATAATATTTTGAGAACAAAGGCATTTCCCACCTCTCACTGTATTATTTTCTATAATAAAAAAAAATATATCATTCAAAAATATAGGAAATCTTTATATTTTGCCATTATTTTCTATATTTGAAAATAGGTGACTAAATGCCTTTTCTAAATAACAGGCTCAAATATTCCAATTCAAACTGAAGATTGCATAGGCCATTCCAAATGTCCTGTGCTCAAACGCTCTCCTACATGGTGACTGAGGCCTTTTCAGCTGGATTCCTCATGGAAAGAAAATTAACAATGGGTGATATAGCCCAGGTGACTGTTGCTATTAAACTCAGCAAATCATAAAAAAATCCCAACCAATAGCAAACCTTTCTTTACAAGAAATGACCCTAGCTCAAGAAAGGCAACATCAACAGAAAATAAGAGAGCAAGCACATGCTACCATGCACAGCTACAGCCAGGTAAATAATACCATCCAGAAGCTCAGCACTTCAGTGAGATTAAAACTTGTCACTCCTAAGAAATGGAAAAGAAGATTTTGGTGGGGTTGACCTTGACTGGCTGCCAGACACCTGCCCAGCTGCTCTTTTACTGCCCCTCCTCAATAGAACAGGAGAGAAAATGTCATGAAAAAAACCTCATGAGTCAAGATGAGAACAGGGGGACTACTTACCCGTTACCATCACAGGCAAAATAGGCTCAACTTTAGAAAAATCAATGTAATTTATTGCCAAGCATTAACAGTGTAGGAGAGTGAGAAATAAAGACAAAACTAAAACCTTGTTCCCCACATCACTCCCTTCCTCCCAGGCTCAGATTAGCCCTTGACTTTTCCACCTCCTGCACTGAGTAGCACAGGAGATTGGGAGTGAGGGTTGTGGTGAGTCTGACACTTCATCTCTACTGCTTCTTCCTCCAAACACCAGCATGCCTGCACCAGCATTAGGTTCTTTCCAAGTAATTCAGTCTTTCAAGAACAGACTGCTCCAGTGTAGATCCCCTGCAGGCCAAAGGTCCTGCCAGAAAACCTGCTCCTGTGTGGGATCCTCTTCATGGGCCACAGTTTCTGATAGGAGCTTGCTACTGCATGGGCTCTCCACAGGCTGCAGCTTCCTTCAGGGCACATCCACCTGCTCTGGCATGCAGTTGGCCACAAGCTGCAGTGTAGATCTCTGCTCCACCATGGTCATCCATGTGTTGCCGGGGACACCTGCTTCATTATGGTCTTCACCACAGGCTGCAGGGGAATCTCTGTTCCAGCACATGGAGCACCTCCTCCCCCTTCTTCATCGACCTTGATGTTTGCAGAGTTGCTTCTCTCACATTTTGTCCCTCCTCTCTCATTGCTGCTGTGAGATCCTTTTTATTCTTTCTTACTAATGCTATCACAGAGGTGCCACCGGTGTTGCTGATGGGCTCAGCCTTGTCCAGTGGCAGGTATGTTGGACATGGCTGGAACCAGCTCTGTCCATCATGGGGAAGCCCCAATCTCTTCTCACAGGGTCTCCCCTGAAGCCAAAAAAACCTTGCCACACAACCCCAACAGAAAGATGCACTAGTGTCATAATGGGTACCATTCTCCCTGGGCTGTTAGGTGAGAGTCTGTATTACCAAAGCTTGTGATTTTTGTCTTGGTAACAAAGTACTTCACAATTTTTAATGGAAACCTGGACTTGTGGTTTGCATTAAAAAAATCCAGACATCATTCTTGTTTAAAATACACTTAAAACCCCCAGGGCAGCAGCAGCAAGTTGGAAAATGTGAGTCTTAACAGATCAAACACTAGAAGTAAATTAAAAGGAAATAAGTTGCTACTTTTAGAGCACATTGTCATAAAGCAAATCTCACAATTAATAGATGTTTTCCATTAGCCCTAAAGCACCCCAATAGTCCAGATAAAGGACAGCAGCCTGGGGTCTGCAGTACTGTGCTGATGACATACTTCAGCAGTTTCAGACTCATTAGATATTTCTGGTCAACGTTGCAATTTTTGTTTTAGGAGTAGCAAAAGACTGACGTAAAAGCAGTAGTGGCAAACCTGTGAACTCCTGAAAACATTCTCCCAAAACTTAGTACATTTTTTAATCTAAACTTAAACTCAGTAAGCAATCAGGAATATAAGATTTTGTTGGTTTGTGTTAACTGTGCTTTCAAAAAAAAAAACTTTTTAATCCCTAGATTAGCCATTGCAGGGTATAAAACAAAGACACAAAGCAAAGCATGCTGGCACACTTCAGATACAGTTTAAGTCTGCCATTTAATTATTACCCAGCTCCATTTTCAGTAAAATGCCATACTAAAAATGCACATGCATGCCCCTCATTGAGCAGGAAAATGCAATTAAGAGCAAATATTACAGGGCCTGAAAATAAGATTATAAAACTTCCCAGTATTGAACTCTCAGATATTAGTTAGAAGATAGAATCCTAGAGTTTTTACCATGTTTTGGGATTTGCGTTAAAAAATACTCAGACACCATCAAACAGACTTTGATTTACTGTATGGAACTAGTATTCTTCCTAACCTTGGTAGGCTTTGACAGAAAGAGATGAAAAAAGTTCTGCTTTGAGAGGTTAAAACAATGAGAAATCATCTTGAAGATGCCTGAGCTATGACCTTGAAGATGTAAGCAGAATGAAATTGTTCTTCACACAATACTAAGAGGGAACCATCAGTTGATGTTTGCTTGGGATGCTGAATTAGCTCATCTATTATGTACCTAGTTTGCAAATCATGGAATCATAGAATCATTAGGGTTGGAAAAGACCTCCAGGATCATCACGTCCAACCTTCATCCTAACATCTATCTATCCATTAGGCCATAGCCTCAAGTGCTATATCCACTTCTTTTTTAAACATCTCCAGGGATGATGACTCCACTACCTCCCTGGGCAGCCTGTTCCAGTGCCTAACCACACTCTCAGTGAAAAATTTCT
>JANHGN010010268.1:40726-54460 GCA_024605025.1 Megaceryle maxima | reverse complement strand
TTCTTTACTGAAAGTGTAGTCATTGGAACAGGCACTGGAACAGATTGCAGAGGGAGGTGGTGGAGTCACCATCCCTGGAGGTATTCAAAGACCATGTAGATGAGGCACTTAAGGACATGCTCTAGAGGGATGGTGAGGTGTGGTTTGTTTTTTTGGGGGGGGTTGACGGTTGGATGCAGTGGTCTTAGAAGTCTTTTCTAAATGTGACAATTCTGTGATTCTGTGAAACTTTTAAGACGGACACCTGTTGACTATGTCCTTTATTAAAATATATATATATATTATATATAACTGATTTTCATTATAAAAGCGTATCTCAAGAAACTGTTTTTGAAAGGTTAGTAATTAAATTAGTCACTTTATACTGTGGGCCTAATTCTGCACAGACAGGAGAAGCGCATCTGCCCTCTGCACAGCAATCAGATCTTTGTTCTCTGAACACCCTTGTTTCTTCATGGGATAACCTCCCTCTGCAGAAGTTTGGAATCTGGGGTTTTTTTAACCCCAGATAGTCTGGAACTGGATGAACTTGATTTTTCAGCAGTGTGAATGGGAACATTATATTACAGCAGTACATCCCATTGATGACTCTGATGTTGTGTTTTGTGAGTTTAACCCAATTATTTTTAAATTCACATTCAGAAAAGTAGGAAATTCAGGCTAAGATAATTCTTAGCTCTTCAAGATTCTTAAAATTATGTTTTATCCCATGCTGCCTGTAATGCATTTTTATTTTAAGTAAGGGTGTTTGACCAGATTTGATAAAAGGTTGATTTATCTGTAAACTCTAGAAGATATTTTCTGGGGGGTTAATTAATTTTGATTATCATCATGTCACCTCTTACCCCAGGATCAGTAAATCTGGGTGTGAATGAAGGTTGCCTCTCTTTGTTCTTCTCTCAATACAGAGCACTAGCAGCAGTAATGTACTGAGTGAGATAGTCAGAATACTGTCACTTTTTGCTTAAAGAACAGTTTGAGTTTTATTTATTTTTTCTCACCTGTCTTCAAGCCTATTTAATGTAATATATTTTTGTCAAAGAGAGGGAAAGTGTATTAAATTGAAAAAATAATCCATGGAAAGGAGGATTTAGAAAATCATTACAATTCATAGCAGAACATTATGTTACTACCATTGTAGAAGTAACAAATACAGACTAACTGAATAGCAAATGTGTAGAACTGCTGCTGCTTTATGTGTAACTCCTCTAGGATGCCAGACACTGAGTTTCTGCCATGGAAGGAAGAGGCAAAAGTGGGGTTCAAATCAAACAGGTAGAACCTTCCTACTCTTTTTTTTGTAGTAAACACTGTAAAGAATATATAATACTATCTTTTAAAGATTTTTCCTGTGTCCTAGACTTAGATCAAGGCAAGGCCATTCTGACCTACCAACCCAGCCGTGCTATTGAATGCTTAACCATCTAAGTGGACTACATGTTTAAATATTAAAAAAAAAAAGGGAACAAGCAAACAAAACAGAACAAAACTGATATATATATAAAAAAAAAATAAAAATCCCAAAAACAAAACAAAGAGGGAAATTAAAACTATGTAAAAATTTAAAAACATTGATTGTCTTAAACCATAGGGAGAGCAATCTAGAGATCTACATAACTGATCTCACTCTCATAGGATATAAACACATTTAATCTATATTTGTTAGGAGCAGTCAACAGTTATTTAAATAGAGCTTCTGTGGGTGCTTGAAGATATCAAGACATTAATCCATATTTTCCTTTTTTTTTTTTTTTTTTATTTGTTTAAGAAAAACTGCAGTAGACATTTGGACATCTTTCTGCCTCTTGGAGCACAGGCACCTTATAATTTGTGATCTTTGGGTTTCTCCACAGATGGGATCTGAGACAGGTACCCACTGCACAGGGGTGTTGACCATAGGCAGGATGAGGACTCAAGAGACAGTTATGTAATACATTACCAGAAACACCTGAGCTGTGGATTTAACTGTTTATCCTCTAATTAAAATGAGGAATTAAGTTTTCTGAGCTCACAGTCATTAACATTAGCTAACAAGTGGATCCAGGGTAAGTATCAAAGGTCAGACCAACATGGATGATAAGTATCCACCACAGACCACCTAACAGAGAAGAGGAGACAAATGAAGCTTTGTGATCACATCTGGAATGACATGTCCTGTTCTGGGTTCTCCATTTCATAAGACTTGGTCAGTGGTGGTCCATAAGGATATTTAGTAGGATGAAAGCAAATTATATGTAAGGAGAGGCTGAGAGTTGGAATTGTTCAATCTGGAGAAGGGGAGACCTTACTGCCATTCACAGTACCTAAAGGGTGTAGAGAAGATGGAGGTAAACTCTTTTCAGAGATACAAGACAACAGAAAAAGAGGCGATGGGCACACACTGGAACATGAGAAAGTCTAAGTAGGTAAGGGGAAAATATGTCACTGTGGGAGAATGGAAAAGACAGGCTAATCTCCAAAATAAAACACAAATGAAATGAACACAAAGATATTTAATCTGGCAATATGGGTTCAAATTTTATTAGCATGCCCTAGCTTGGCATTTGACACTCACTTTCTGTGATGCTCCAAGTTATTCCTTTGAGATAATTTTATTTCTAATTTAACTCAGATGCTCTCATAGTTCTGTACAGCACCTGCTTTATATCTCAGCTTCTCACTCTACAGGATAAGAGAGACGATAATCTTTAAAAGCCAAATTTTAAATGCCAAAAAAAATTAACATACAAATGAGAGCAGATGTTGCTTTCGGAAAGGCTCACAACACACACACACACACAAGTCAATATGGCACACTGCAGAGAGATTAATCTTTATTATTATTATTATTCCATTTTGGAAAGAATTTTAAGTACACTGTTGGTCTTGAGATAGTCCACCATCACCTTTGTAGCCTAACTCTGTTTCTTTTTTTTTTTTTTTCATTATGTTTACTCCTAAAGAGCCAGTCCAATTTCATCCTGAGCGTGTCCTAATCCAGTATCACTAAATGACTTGTTCCAACATACTGTGGCTAGTTTCCAGCTTAACTGTGAATGCCAGTATTTGAGTTATGGGCTGTTAGGTGCAGCTGGCTTTGTCTGCACTCTGATTGCCTGACCCAGATCTTATTCATATACGATACTCTAGTGAAGTCAATATATTATCTGCACTTTTAATGGTGGAAGGACTCTTCAGTTAAGACTCATATAAATACAGCATCTGACTGAGAATCCTCCTGCAGGTTATAATTACAATTGATTATATGATTAGGATAAAGTACTTCAAGAGCACTGCCTGAATAGTTATTTGAAACCTGGGCCAGCATCTTTCTTGGATTTGAAGAGGGTCAGTGATCTTCCTCTGTTTATGATGATATTCCACAAATTAAATGGCCTGTCTTGGGTCAGAACCAGAACTGGGAATATAGGAAGGAAGAAGGGCAGTAGGTATGCTACACTTAGTGTATTTTGGATTAATGGTGTTCAAGACATCAGAAATGCAAAGAAGTTGAAAGAAAATGAAGAGGGAATTTCACTATGTGCCAGAGGAGCACAGAATACTTTAGCATTACATACTTAATTATTATATATATAGTATATATATATAATTATAATTAGTATTATATAGTATTACACGGGATCTCTCTGACAGTTGCTAAGACATGAAACATGATATCCCATGATGGGATGGGATGATAATCCACAAGATTGGTTTGGTTTGGTTCGGTTTGGTTTGTTTCCCAGCCTTATCTATTAGATAAAGGTACCTGTCATGAAACTTTGAATCCCAGACATTTACCATTCTTATGAATGGATCTCAATGAACAATTATAAATTATAGTTAGAGGTGTGTCATCTCTTTCTGCAGACTATTAGGGAGGCATAAGTTACCCATACCTCATCCTGACTATCTTGACAACTTGTGAGAGGAAAAATACAACAAAGGCAGAGCTGCAAAACCAGCAGGCGACATCTTGCTTTCTGTCAATGGCAATCTTAGCTAAGTGTCTAAGAAACAAAATCGCAGATAATTGATTTTCCAGGATCATAGAAAAACAGAATCATTTTAGTAGGAAAAGACCTTTGAGATCAACAAGTCCAACCATTAACCCAACACTGCTAGATCACCACTAAACCCTGTCCCTCAGCACCATCTCCATGGCTTTTCAATGGCCAGGAATGGGGACTCCACCACTGGCCTGGGCAGCCTGGGCCAGGCCTTGACAACCCTTCTGGGGAAGACATTTTTCCTAATGCAGTTGTTCAGCCTGAAGAAAAGGAGGATTGGGGAGACCACCTCAACTCTCTGCACCTACTTGAAAGGAGGTTGGATCCAGGTGGGACTGGTCTCTTCTCCTAAGAAACAAGCAATAGGACAAGAGGAAATGGTCCCACATTGTGCAGGGGAAGGTTTAGGTTAGACATTATGAAAAAATTAAAGAATTTTATCCTAAATTGAAGTATTCTTTCTTTACAAGTAAACAAAATGGAGAATGCATTATTTCTATTCCCTTAATGATGGATAATTGGATTTTCCAGCTCCTGATGACATGCCATCCCTACAAACAAGACATGGATTTTCTATGAAAATAAGTAGATAAATGCATAACAGAAATTAACAAAAGCAAATCAGGACTAATTTCTGAACATGGAACTGGAGCAGGATTTTGTCTTTTAATCAGTATGAACAGAAAAGAATCAGAGGGGAAAGGTATCAGAGAAAGAGCAGAAAGTTAATTAAAATGCACAACCTTCTGGTGTTTCCAAATAATATATTGACCTGGGGCAAACTTCCACATTCACCCACCAGGATGTTTTGTAAACATAGACTTACAGAGGGCTTCTTCCTCTAGAATCGTATAGAAAGGATCTTTTTTTTTTTTTTTTTTTCCAGTTGAGTAATTTAAGCAGGTAGAATTCTGAATTACACTATCTATCAAGCTCATTTGTAATCTTCCTTCACCAAGGTATCTACAAATTGGCCTTTTTCCTCCAGATAATAAGCCAGTTTTTAAACTTCTCACATACATGAAGCTGGCTTTAGAACCCACAAAATCACATTTGCCTTTGACAGTCCTCCCTGCAGCAATAAGGTAAAACATGTTTTCCAATTTAAAGACATTAATATTTTATCTCTGCCAATTTAAACACTCCTACAAAAAATCCAGATGTGTAACCATTCACTATGACATTTCTTAAAGATCACATGTCACTCAATCCCTTCTACCATCAATAACTTCCAATGTCAGCTGTTAGAAATCCTCAAACAGTAATGTATATCTTATCTGGGAAATGTATCCCAAGGAGGCTGTGTTCATTAGGGCTGTGGCTGTTATCGCGATTCCTCTTGCGAGTTATGGCTGAGCTGTGTTTCTTCACTTATTCCAAGGAATCAGACTGAAATCTCATTGTCCACCATCCAATGAATTAATCCAGGAAAATCAAACATACATTCGTAGAAGTTATTGTTTTATTTGTGTTGAAACAGTTCTAAACAAAAGAAAAAAAATACTATTGTGTGCAGCTATGACAGTGACTTGGTTTAACCCCTGGATGAATACAGAGAATAATTGAAATAGCATATTCATCTCATGAACTTGCCTTCCATCCAGAAATAAGCCCAGAACTCTTTTTGATCACCAAAAGCAAATCCTGAAAACATAGTATGTCTCAGACCTACTGTAAGTTACATGTTTTTGACTCGCTCCAGCTTTGATGGAGTTATTCTACAGCATATGCAAACCTGTTTGGCCACACATTTCTGGTCATAGACAAAGCCATCTGCAAATTCATTGCTTTGCCTTTGCTTTATACAATCAAAACCCAGTTCTCAGGGTGTGAATTAAAATAACAACTCTGACTCAAGTCCCAAAGTATTTTTGTAAGCCAATTCAAAACACAATGGTAGCAGTTTTGGAAGCATTGTGAGCCATGTTTCTTTATCACTTTCTGTAAAAAGTGCTTCAACAGAATTTTTCACCTGTGACACTTACAATCAGAACTGCCTTGCCTGTGCTAGATAACTGAGTGAGACAGTAGCTTGGAATCAGACCTTTATATTTCTTAAAGGATTTGGAAATCCATCTGCTGAAACATTTGAATGTGTTACAATAAATGCAAACAAAGAACATGCTTATTATTTTTGTGTAAAATTTGAAACCCTAGAATCTTGCATAAATGTGAAGGGAGATGTAAGTGATGATGTGTTTGTCCCACCTCTTTTCCCATACTTTTTCTCTGCCATGTGCAGGATATGGAGTCTGAGCCCTGAATCACATGTACATCAAACAAGTATTAAACACAGTAAGCCTTTAGGGATCTTTTCCTTTGTTATACCAATTACTTGCCTTGAACAGTGATGAATATTTAAAATTCTTAGGGCTCTACACTGAATGAGCTGGGGAAATCAAATCTGTATTTTAAGGAATATTTATTAGTCTTGTTTAACAGAGGTTAAGATTATTTTTGTTCTAATTTGGATGAGCTAAAGAACATAATAATACTGAAAATATCTGCAGATAACTAATGTCGGTAGTGCTCCAAACAGCACTCACTCATTTAGAGATTAAGGAGGTGATTGGATTCCACCCAGACTAATTAATGGTAATCTACAAAATCATTCAAAGGCTTTACTCTGCAGCAAGAAAATGCCTTCTCTAATTCCTTTCAAACTCAAACTCTGCAGCCAACAAAATTTAAAAACCCTGGGAAAGGTGGCATTGATAAAACCCAAACAAACAAAAAAGCTGAACACAGTTTTCTTGCTTTGCAATGTAAACTTTTTTAGGTGGAATGGGAAGAGTTGGTGATTAATAGCATAGTTGAATTAGAAAGACAGACTTCAGCCATCTGCAATATAAATTGTGTTTGACATGCTAAAATACAAGAAAGGGAAAAGAACATATCAGGAAAGTGTTATTTATTCACATTGCTTTTCAGCTTTCTGATATACGGGTTTTTTTTCAAATCTAGCTCCAGTGAAAGCACACACAAAATTATGAAAAATCTGAGCCTATTATACATGTGTAATTGCAGGGTTATAAGATTATAAAAATGTGCAGAGAAATATATTCAGAGAGGCATAGAGGCTTTAACCATACTTGGTTTATCTCTCTGGAAACATGCTTAATATGAAAATCCTAATTTTACCTATAGAAGTAAACAAGCAAATTTATATCATATAGTTACTTGAGTTTTATATTTTATTGGGCCAAATTTGGTACTGCAAGTAGGAGTAGCATGCTGAGCACATTACATCCCTGGTTGTAAGAAATATAAAGTGTACTGTCTGGAAGTCAGACAAGAAGTGTAGTAGGAATATATGGAAGATAATATATGACAAGTGGTTTTTTTGCAGGATGGGGTGATCCCAGGAGTGGCACTGGGCAGAAATACATCATGTATCTGCCTTACACATGGCTTTTTCTGGGACTGCATGTCCTGGAAATCCTGTAATTCAGTATTTTGACCTGTCTTCTCCTGACTAAGAAAAGAGGGAGCAAAAAAATACCTGCTGTAGATTTGGAAGGAAGGAAGACAATATTTGGGGGAAATTAAAATTTTACGGAAGTTGGCTCCCCTCTAATTGTATTGTAATTGCTCTGGGCCAGCTTGAAAAAGAGACTGTCCCAGAGGGAGGAGGCACCAGAAAGAGGGAGAAAGATAATAGAAGAAAATGCATCTGAGCTGTGTAAATGAAAGTCCCTGAAAATTAATAAAAGAAGTAGAGGAGGATGGTTGTCAGTGTCTCAAAAATGCTGCAAAGTAAAAATATAATAAAAAGGGAATTATTACCTTGGGAGTGACTAAAAACAATATAAAATTCTTTAAATATATAAAGGGAAAGAGATAAACGGCTGAAAACTGAAATAATTAGCCCACTAAGGGATTAGGGAGAAACTTAGTGTGAAGTGAACAGGATATAGTGGGAAAATTAAATGAGTTTTGCACATCTTAGTATTCGTGAGGGAAATTTGAGGTGAAATAGTATAAATAAAAGGAACTGTATTTTCCAACTGCTGACTGGTACAAGAGAAAGAATATCATTGCAGAAGAAGACTTGGGTAAGTTAAAAATCACTAAAGCCAGATAAAGCTTCAAGGAAAGGAATTATACCCTTGTGTCCAAAGGACAACAACACTGGGGAAGAGCAGGTGAAGCTGGTCTAGAGCACAAGTCTTGTGAGGAGCACCTGAGGGCCCTGGGGTTATTCATCCTGGAAAAAAGGAGGCTCGGGGAGACCTTCTTACTCTCAGTGACTCCCTGAAAGGAGGTTAGAGACAGGTGGTGTTAGTCTCTTCTTCCAAGGAAAAAGAGAAAGGACAAGAGGAAACAGCCTCAGCTTGCACAAGAGGAGGGTTAGACAGGATGTTAGGAAAAACTTCTTCCCCTTGAGGGTTGTCAAGGGCTGGCCCAGGCTGCCCAGGGCAGCGGTGGAAGGGTTTCAAAGCTGTGGAGGTGTGGTGCTGAGGGACATAGTTTGGTGGTGGGATTGGCAGTGTTAGGTTAATGGTTGGACTCAATGAACATAAAGGTTTCTTCCAACCAAAATAATTCTATGATTTTATGATCCATTCAATAACTGAAAAGAACATAAGAGATTGTGGAGGTTCTTTTGAGACAAAGAATGTACAGAAGAACTGGAAAGGAAAGGGGTTTTTATATAAATCTTTTAGAAAACTGTTTGTGAAATAGTGGAGTAGCTTAATACAGAGCTCCAAAAATCCATCTATGATGATACAGAATGAAAAATTGTAACAGGAAAGTGTTAAATGTACATATTTCATCAGTTTATGATTGTCTTTTGGGAATGGATTCTTTAAAGTTCTGTTTTCCAAATATGGTCCCCATTATTTTAAAATTACAAATATTTAGTTACTAGGAAAAAAAAAATAGTTATAGAATAAAATTAGAGAGAAGAAAATTAAAGACAAGATATACATCTAGTTTTGGTAATTACAAATCTGAAAACTGAATGCAAAACCAGTGCAGATTTCAGATTTTCACGTTGGTTTTGGTCCTAATTAAATGCAATTATTATATATTGCATACAAAATAAATGATCTCCAAATAATTATCTATTTATACTGTCAGTGTGGCATCCTAAAGCAGTTATTGTGCATACAAAGTGTATTATTGATAAACAATAATTTAAAAGAATAATAATACATCATTCCTACATAAAATTCTTTCTAAACAGATCCCCATCACATGACAGGATAAAATTAGTATTCTGTCAGAAGCAAAATAAGATCAATGAAGTAACTTGTCTATACTCACCCCACAGATTGTATTGGTTCCTGTCTAGAATGTCAACTACAGGGATATTTCATTTGCAGTAAAAGATTAGCACTCAACCTCTGATGATTCACCCAGTGATAGCTGTGATTTATTTACTGTTTCAATGCCACTGTGGTCGAAGACTTGCCCTTCCCATTACTTAGTACATTCATAGACTTTATTAAGATGCATAAACTTATTCAACTGTCCATGATTAAGTAACTTACCACACAGGCACCACAACTACTGTCCTAAAATTGAGTGTGTAAATCATTGTCTGTAAACATCAGGTGGTGACTGTGTAAATTTAGACTGCATTAGTGCCTTAAGACCATATTCACTGTATGGAAGGCATAAATGCTTCTAAAAATTATAGGATCTTACTCCATTTAGTTCAGTATAGAGTGCAATGCCTGACTATGGGTTTGAAGCTGGGACTAAACACTCTCTGAAAAACTGATTTTAGCTTCTGGGAGACAGGCTACTGAGGGGCAAGAGTGAAACCAATTAGTAATAAACCAGAAATTATATAGTTAGCATTAAACAACCTGTGCATATATATATATATAGTACAAAAGGATATTGTCCAATGGTAAAAAAGTCTGATTTTTTTTTTTTAATATAATTTCATTATTAGCATAGGACAATAGCTATAAATATGTGTATTCTGACAATTACATCAGAAATAAAAAACAACAACCAAAAAACCAAACCAAACCAAAAAAACCAACCAACCAAACAAAAAATCCCAGCAGCAAGATCCAGAAAAGCAGAAAACATTCAGGTTTCAGCATCTAAAATTAGATCCTAGTCTTATTTCACAAAAATTAAATGCCAACTGTGAAGTGGAAATTATTTCTAAAAAAAAACCAAAATCCTTTTCTGTCAGTTGGGTAGATACCTGCCTCCATTAGACTTGAGAAATTATGTCAGAATACAATATGCTTCTTCAAAAAGAATTAACATTTCTAATTGTTCATTTAATGGGTCTTATTTAGCAGCAAGAAACATCTTCAGAAAATCCATTGTGCAAACATGGCTCTTCCTGATGTTCATTCAGTGTTGTTTGACAGTAGGAAAAGAAATAATCCATCCTTTTATTTATGTTTATTCTTAAATAGTATTCTAGTTGCAGGTGTCATAAAAACCAATTTATTGTCTTTTCTTCTAAGAGATGAATCTGACCAAGACAAAGAGTACTTTTAAAATCCCTTTTGGAATCCACTAGATGCCCTATGACATTTTCCTGTGATTTCACCTACAACTTAGAGATCAAGAGATCAGCAGAGTAATGGCTTCAGGCATCTGAAAAATTTTCTGCAACAAAGATCATAGGGAGGCTGCAAAGTGAGTGGCTTGTTTCACAAACCCCCACATTTTGGAGCCCACACGTAGGCATTTGTCTCATGAGCAGCTCAGGTCACAGCACTGATATCCTGCTTTATTTCCCTTGGGTCTGCCTTTCGTGGGGACTGTCAAGGTAACCAACCTCCTGCATCTCTGCCCTCTGCCCTCCTAGATCTGGTATCCAAAACTCCAGAACTGTGTAGTCCTAATAGCAGACAGTTATTTTATAACTACCTATTATTTGTCCTATTGCTCATGTATTTTGGTAATTCAAGCATGCAGTTTTAGGTTTCTGCAAGAATAAATGAATGACCTTTGTTCAAAATATTTTATGAATACTTTCAGTCAATTGCTTTTTATTATTTCCATATCTACAGACATTATGATCTGGTTCTCAGGTAATTAATTTTAATGACACCATGCATAAATGGGAAGTCTACTTTCTGAAAGGGGGAATCGGGCACTTATTTTTCAAGTTTCACTGCAGTAACAGAAACAATGTTCTCACATTGCAGGAACAAGGGCAGTCATGAGGTTATTAGGAACAATATATTTCACCGATTTCCTGGTCACTTGAGGGGTGACCCACTTCTTGTTTGGTGTAGTCACAAATTGGAAACCAAAAAGTTCTGTCAGTCCTGTATTATTTCTCCTCCAAATGCATTTGAATCTGAATGCAGATGACAGCATTCAGATTTCCAAGGATGAAATCCTTGGATGAATGCTTGGATGAAATCCAAGAGGATTTGGAAAGGTAACTACAGATCACACCTACATCAGCAGTTATCTTTCTAAACCCTGTATATATACTGTACACACACACATATGTATTTATATCTGCCAAGATATATATGTATGTATGTATGTACACAATTGCCCCTGTACAGGAAGGATGTTGAGGTGCTGGTGCATGTCCAAAGAAGGGCAATGAGCTGGGGAAGGTTCTAGAACACAGGTCTTGTGAGGAATGGCTGAGGGACCTGGGCTTGTTCATACTGGAAAAAAAGGAGGATCAGGGGAGACCTTCTCACTCTTGACAACTTCCTGAAAGGAGGTTGGAGACAGATGGGGGTTAGTCTCTTTTCCCAGGCAACAAGCAATAGGGCAAGAGGAAACAGCTCAAGTTGCATGAGGGGAGGTTTATGTTGGATCTGAGAAACAATTTCTTCCCCACAAGGGTTGCCAGGACCTGGCCCAGGCCTCCCATGGCAGTGGTGGAGTCCCCATCCCTGGAGGAGTTTCAAAGCTGTGGAGATGTGGTGCTGAGGGACATGGTTTGGTGGGACTGGCAGTGCTGGGTTATCAATTTGACTTGATGATCTTCAAGGTCTCTTCCAATCAAAACGATTCTGTGTTTCTATGATAAAACAAAACAAAACAAAACAAAACAAAACAATGTGTTTTTTTCTTCACACATTGCATGTATACATTTCAATCAGAATTGGTGCTGGGGGGGGAAGGATAGAACTCCAAGAAGAATTTCTGAAGAAATAAATTTTAGTGGGTTTTATCATGTAAATAGAGATTGTTTCTTTTATGAAAAAGATTAATTTAAGTAGTTTCCTATGAGATTAGCAGACTGGATTGAAGATATAGAACAGCATTTGCAATCCAATGTATTCACTTAGGAAAAAAACCCCATCTGTATAGGATAATTTTAGCACACAGAAGATGTTGCTAGCCTGGCAGATCTCCCTTTGGAGAAAAGTGTATGAAACCTGGGAGCAGTAGCTCCATGGATCACCAAAATGCTCAGTGGAGTCAGGTTAGCTTGGGTGAGATGAAATTTATAAATAATCTTTTTAAACATTGTGAATTAGGTCCTTCTGATTTCTTTGGTTGGTTTTTGTTGTTATTTTTTTCCCTCTAATTTTACTTACATCAGATTTTCACTGATCTTAAGTCTGTTGCTAAGAGCCTATTAACTTTAGGGTCTGATCCTCTGCCCACGTGCTAGCAGAAACAGTCTCCTCTCCATGTCTGGCAAGGGCTGTTTCAGACAATCTTCTCTGCCTTTCAGCAGATACTACAGGCAAAGAGAACATATTTTTTACACAATTAAATATTCATTCATTTTAATCAATGATCTGATTTCTTTTCCTCTGCAGCATGATGAACCTGATTCATACAGCTCCTCCACACAGGAGGGAGCAAAAGTCTGTCTTGAAAGGGCCCTAGGTAGGAAAGTAAGAAAAGTAATGAAAGTTTCCCTTTTCCAGGAAGGTAGAGAAATTCTGTACAAGGCAACTGGTGACTGGGCAGCCCATGGAGAGTGCTGCAGACACCACCAGGAATGACCACAAAATCTGATTTCTTAGTTGTTGAGCAGCTTGCAATTACTACATTCAGCCAGCAACCATTGTCTGGTTTAGGTACAGTCTATCTTCCCAAGTACTTCTTCCAAAACCCCATTATTTAGAGGTTGCTTATGCCCCAAAGGTTGAAAATTTATTAGCCTTTCCAAGACATGTGTTTGTTTTTTCATTGAGGTAGAATAAATTAATCTTTGTTTAGTCTTTACTATGACAACTCAGGGATCACTATAATTATCCAATTGATTTCTAAATTCTGCAAAGCTCTTGGTTTCCATGATATCTCACAGTTTAAAAAGGAGGATTAAGTTATAATGAGCCACATGTGTCTTTAATTTTTTATCTAACATCTCCCAGTAATTCAAGAGAAAGTACTTATTTCTCTTTCTGATATGTCCTTGAGAACAAGGTTAAGTAGATAACACACTGGTTTTAAGCACTTCCAGCTGTTTCCTGGGGGAAATTAACACCTGCTGCTGCCAGATTTTTCTACTTGGTCATCCTGTAGTGAAGTTATTCCATGTTGTGTTCAAGGCATCACTCTGGACTTGAGAAACTGTAATGGTTACGTGTGCATTAGTCCTGTTCTACCCTTATACTTAAGCATGTAACTAATATGCCACAGATTTCTGAACAGTCTTCTTTCATTTTCCAATTTTCTCTATAGAAATACTGTGAATTTTTATCTTTGTATAACTCTCTTCTCTCCCCCCCCCCCAATACACATCTCTCCGGCGCGAGCTTCTCTATTTCCTTGTTGTCCTTTGCCTAAACAACCTTATCCATTTTCTGCCCCTATTTTCTCACCCCGTCTA
>JANHGN010010268.1:12246-40626 GCA_024605025.1 Megaceryle maxima | reverse complement strand
AATGGAAAAATTGCCCCATCATTCAGTGCAAGAAAGACATGAACTTATTGAAGTGAATCCAGAAAAGAGACACAAAGGCTGTTCTATGCAACAAGCTTAATACTAACTAAAATTTAAAATACTCCATCTATATTTACCTGCATGAAACTTTCCAGTGCTCCATAAGGGTTCATTTTGTTAATTTATGTTGAAATTACATTAAGAAAATACATTCTGTCAGCAAAAATTAAGCTGTAAAAGAGAATAATTTATTCCTTGTTTTGAAAGAACTCAGATATTTTCTTTTCTCCTGTGATCAATCTGCTAAGATTTTTAGTGTTGGGATTTCAATAATATGTAAAAAATTTCCTACGATAAGATTCCTAAAAAAAAAAAAATCTGATCTGAAAATAAAGGTTTTTCACTACTGACGTTAGTTATTTTGGAGAGGTTTTTTGGTGGTTTTGGTTGACTTTTGTTTGTTGTTTTTATTTTTAAATAGAAAAATAAATATGCACAGAGTAAAAACAGGTATAGACACTAAAATTTGGATCTTGGCAAAGGAATACTCTCAAAAAACACTTTGCACTTCTAATTCTGCTTCTTCTTTACTTGTTAAATAGCACTTAACTCCAGAAATGTCCTATTAGTTACTTCTTTATATGGAAAGTGGTGCTTCAGAAATGAAATAACTCAAAGATGTCCACTGTGCAGACTGTGATGTTCTGTCTCTGCAGTTTACAGAATATTCTTGGGTTTTGAAGTGTTGAAAATTTCTATTTTCTATATGCTTCCCAGATCAACTTTATATGTTTATTGATATGTGCTTAGTTCTGCAGGGATGCATAGAAATTGAAGAATATGAATAATGAATAATAAATAAGTAGGATCAGATTCAGTCACTTCAGTGATCTGTACAGAACCATACCAGTATTCACCTTCTACATTTCATCTCTATTAGTTGTTTTTTGATGAATATGAGTGGAAACCTCCATTATGTTAGTTTATAATGATTACTAGAAGTTATTTTATGGCCAATCATGTGACAAAAGAAGGAAGGAGCTCAATAGCCTGCATTTAACCCAAAAAGAAATATTAATGTTTTATAATTTCTTTTATCTTTTTTACATAGTCACCATTTTAATAATCGAAATTATGAGGGCCTATGTAACTGAGTTATTTCATGCATGCAAATATGCTAAGGAAGTATTCCTGAAGGCCAAAATTTGTCAATGAGGCTTATCTTCCTTTATTGTCTCAATAGTAAATGGATCAGTAAATCCACCTTTCTGTATTAAGCTGATGCATTCCAACAGACACCAAGAGAGATATTTAATTTGGGGAAATAAGTGTGTTCACCTACAAACATACAATTAGAAAAAAATTGTTCCTAAGTTCATGACAGCTGTGAAATAAAGGGAGGAAAAAGCAGTGGAAAAAAACTTCGAGAAGGCCAGATTCCAATGAATATAAAATAGCATCTAGTAATAAATGCTCTTAAAAGTACTTGTTTTGTTTAGAATAAAACCATATTAGTTTAGCTTCTCCTCCCCCTGATAAAAGCCCTGCAAAGACTGCCCTTCACAGGAATGCTAGCTCCTGTCCAGAGCAAAAATCTTTTGATTATTATGAATTGCATCATTCCAGGCAAGAAAGGTGAATCATCTTGACCATCAGAGACTAACACGCAAAATGTTTCTGATTTAGAGAGCTGTACTAGTGAGGGTCAGCAATGACTGAGCTCTAATCCAGCTCTGCTGTCTCCCTAAAGAAAGTCTGTATGAGTTGCACATCCACTCCTGTGCACTTCAAACCTCCTAAAGAGGTGTCAGTGGTCAGAGACATGGACACAGCCAAGATCACAAAGGATTTCTCCATCACCATTGTTCTGACATTTAAAACTATTCTTTCTTGTAAATGTAAAGGTGTTCAAATGACATCTCCTAAGCAGGACACACTACTCTGAGCATACAGACCCCTGCCTTCTGGTTTTTGGTCTCACTTTTTATAGAATTTTCAATCAAGTTGAGGGGTTTGCTTTGAAACTTCAAAGAAGCTCAGTGTTCTTGACAATCTGTCTCCTCAGTTTCCAAGATGAAGTTAACAGTGGCCAATTTTACTCAGGCACAACAAGCTTTTTTTTTTTTTTTCCTAAAAATAAAACAGTAATGAAACATTTACATCCTATCAGGACAAAAACCCCACACAATATATTTATTTTATATTTATTTATTACAATATATTAACCGGAATGATTACACTTCTGGAACCTTTTATTCTAACAGATTTTAATTTAAAATGTATTTCCTTGCTTTACTAGCATGGACCAAACCCTGTTATTTCAATACAATCATGCTACACATTATGTTCTTTTCCTGAGCAGGAGATGACAGAGAATTACACTATGGACAGACAATGTATGTAGGTTGTTGGAAGTTCCTTGCTTTTTGGAAGAAGTTTTTTATTATGTATTTTTAACTCAGCATTGCAAAGATTCAATGATGCAGGACCCCAGCTTTTTAAAGGTAATCATTCAGTGGTGAAATTGAAATTCTTATCTCCCTATCTGCACTCCAATGTGAGGCACAAGATTGAGCAGTCACCTTGGTCTGCACAGGAGCAAGGATCAGCCAAGAGCCTTTCTGCACACCCCAGCCCTTGGTGGTGACTAAACATGGCCCATTATCACTGCTGGAAGCAGAGACTGTCTGTGAACATTTGCCATTAACTTCAGACAGTGCCATTAGTTAAAAGAGACTGAACTAGAAAGTGAAATCAGTGAACAGAATTAGGTCTGTTCTTGCTCAAACCAGGACACCACCAAAGGATGAAGTGAAAAGAAGTGTGAACACTATGCTGCTAATGCATAAATTGCAGGAATGGTACTAGAAATGTGACAGCTACTGAAAGCACCTGCTGTTTAAGACCAGAGTAGTTTCCACCTTGGTGGAGTAAGAACCAATATTGTGCTCTGTTCTCCACAGCAAAAATCACAGGTCATGGAGGCTTGCTTTTTTTTTTTTTTTTTTTTTTTTCTGTGCTAACTCTGCAGCCTCTACAGTGTAGGAGAACTAAAGATGTTGAGTTCACATAAAATTACCAGTAGAAATTAATGTCCCAGGAGAAAGAAAACAGTTTGTTGCAAATCAGAGAATCTGTGCACACAGTATTTGTATCAGTCTCAATAGAATAGAACAGAATTCACATTAAAATCCAAGAAAGTTGTTCAAACTAGAATGTTTAATAACATTTTCATATGATGATAAGAAATTAATTGCATATCTGGATAGTGTCAGTAGAGTTCTAAAGGTTACAGCATTGGAAGCGTTCATCTCTGAATTTGTTAAGAATATTGTGAGCAAGATTAACAGCCGAAGACCACATGGCTTTTGTCCTGTTTCCCTTCTGAAGGATGCAGCACAAAACTAGCCCTAAAAAGGGGCAGTTATAGGACAGTTGCAGATATTACAGAAATATAGCTGAGTGTTACATGAAGTATAAAGCCAAATAAATTAAAAAAAAAAGTAAGAATTGCAGTTCCTCTATAGATCCAAATCCACAGGGTAAAAAAACCTTAGAAAATATGTCACATGTACACAAATTACCATAATCTCTGAAAGCTCAGGTATTTTCCCTTAATATCCTCATTAAAGCAGGAAGGAAGAACAGAATATGGTGTGCAGGATCATTTTATCATTTTATGACTTCATGCTAAGGCTTTGTTTTTCTTTCTTAAGAAAATGTGGTTTTCTTTAAAAAAAAAAAAATAAAAAAATTTTTAATCCAAACAGAATACCGTTCCTTTCAGATGATGCACCATATGAAACCAGACTTTACACGTACAGAGACCTTCTAATGCCATCATCTTAACTTCTGGGATGCAGAATCTTGTTGACAGAACTACAAAGCTCTGCTAAGAGGTGTTATGGAAACAATATAAACTCTGTTGTTTCTTTCTTTCCTTCCACTGGGAACTTTAATCTACCTGTGAACCACCTCTTCAGCCTTCCAAGCAACCATTCATTACTTAATGTTCTTCTCCAGCTAAGCATCCCATTCCCCAGGAATGCTTTTCTTTTGATTACCATTTTATTAGATGAGTTTATCTGTGGCATTTTGTAGGAGATTGCCAGTGATTTGAGTAACTTTTAAGTAATTCATACATTTGTGAAGTTTATCTGGTATCTTGGACTTCTCCCTCATCCTCAGAACATGCAGTGAGGTCTTTAATGCCATTTCCCCAGTGTAGGTCTGGTTCTCATTCAAAGTCGAGCCAGTGATCCTGTCAACCACCCTGCTCTAACAAGTTATTTCTGACAGTCTCCACTAAATCTTTCGTGTTCTGACTGCATATGCCCCCAATGAAGCAAGTGGGTAACTACTTGAGTTTATCAGGCACCAGACATCTCTTTGGACCTTTCTATCCCTTCATTTCTTTGTTGGGCAGCAAAACTTGGTGTATTTTGATCTCTGCTGCTCTACTAACAATGCAGAACATACAATAGGCTTTGCTTCAGGTTGTCAGCCCTGTGTTAGAAAGTCATAATTACAATTTTTGTGGTAAAATATAGCTAGGATGGGCCACCTTCTAACTCTGTAGCAGCCATCAGGAAGAGCTGCTCAGTGACTTTGCTGTAGAGCTGTACTTCAGGAAAATGCAGCTCGCTATTTTCTCCCTGTCTCCCAGGGAGGTAGGTCACCCATCACCAGATTTTGTAACCAAGACTCTTCATCCCTAGTCACAACAGGGCTGGGCACAAGATGGATGGAGACAGGGTGAGAGAATCATTTCCTTCTATACATACTCCTTCTGTACATGCAGTTGCTTGCAGCAGTGAGCATGGAGATTCTGCTGTTGCGAACACCGTGACATATTATTTTATGTGCTGCTACTTTTCTAAATTATGTTTGCACCAGTGTCATCAGCCAAAGTTTGTCCTACAAATTTTTATGAGTCAGAACATATCATTGCCTAATTTCTGCTGGGGAAATCCCACAATTTCTTCTATTCAGTTCTTTGCCATGAGTATTTTAAACTGTGATTAGTTTAGTTTTCCCTTTTGTTAGTTATCTGACTTCTAAATTACTGCACACATTAAGAAGTATCTATGTTTATTTTATAATCTCTTTTTACAGGAGACCACAGAATACATGTTTAATTTATAACAGATTAACTAAGTAATTAAGGAGTAATAAATTTTAAAAATCACATCATAGCATTCTATTTAAAATGTCTAATTAAAACTGCAGTAAACATAAGAAATCAGAAATGTATACATTAAGCATTTGTTTGCAAGCACTGACTTTTCAGTTCCATCAGTAAGTTCAGGGTGAAATGGGACTGATGAGTTGTAGCTAAACAGTGCAAGCACCCCAGTTACTTAGTGGTGTCCACTTCTCCAGAGCTTTTAAGACCAAGTGTACTGGGTTTGTGTGGTAGCAAAGGGGCTACAGAGGTGGCTTCTGTGAGAAGCTTCCACAATGTATGACATTGCCAGTTTCAGCTGGCTCCAGAATGGACCCACCACTGGCCAAGGCTGAGCCCATCAATGATGGTGGCAGCATCTCTGGGATAATACTTAAAAAGGGGAAAAAAGTTGCAGTTGTTGAACTGTAATGTCATCTGGAGAGAGGAGTGAGAATATGTGGGAGAAAAAATTCTGAAGACACCAAGGTCAGTGAAGAAGGAGGGGGAAGAAATATTTCAGGCACTGGTGCAGATGCCCCTGCAACCCATGGTGAAGACCATTGTGAGTAAAGCTGTTCCCCTGCAGCCCATGAAGGTCCATGATGGAGCAGAGATCTACCTGTAGCCTGTGGAGGACCCCAAGCCAGTGTACATGGAGAGCCTAAAGGAGGCTGTGGCCCTGTGGAAAGCCCAGACTAGAGCATGTCCCTGGCAGGACCTATGGCCCTGTGGAGAGAGGAGCCCACACTGGAGAAGGTTTGCTGGCAGGACTGGTAACCCCGTGGAAGGGATCTCACACTATAGCAGTTCATGAAGAACTGCAGACAGTGGGAAGGACTCATGTTGGAGAAGTTTCTGGAGGAAACTCTGGAGCAGGACAAGAGTGTAAGGAGTCCTCCCCCTGGGGAGGAATGAGCAGAAGAGATGGTGTGTGATGAACTGGCCACAATCCCCATTTCCCATCCCTCTGCTCTGCTGGGAGGGAAGGAAGTAGAGAAATCAGGACTGAAGTTGAGTCAGGGAAGAAGGGAAGGGTGGGGGAAAGGTGTTTTAATATTTGGTGTTTATATTTCATTATCCTACTCTGATTTTATTTGAATAAATGAAATTATTTTTCCCCAAGCTGAGTTCATTTTGCCCGTGATGGTAATTGATGAGTGAACTCTCCCTATCCCTATCTAAACCCACAAGCTTTTCATTATATTATTTTCTCTTCTGTGTAGTTGAGGAGGGAAGTGACAGAATGGTTTGGGTGAGCACCTGGCAACTAGCCAAGGTCAACCCACCACACCAGGGAAAAGCAACCCCTGTGGCCCTGTTTTGATTTTCACTGGAAGACAGAGAGACTTCACTGTGTCAGCAAAACACAAGGTCTTGGAGAACATCAAACATCAAAGATTTCCAATTATTTCAATGTTCAGAAGGAATGTCTTTCAGCTAGGGTCCACAAGGCATAAATTACTTCTCCAATTTATGTTTTTTTAAGATGAAAAGTGCAAAGTAAATCCTATCTCAGCAGCATAGGCTGAAAGTCTCAAATAAGAAGAGCACAGAAACATCCTCTTTCCCTTTCCTAAGCCCTTTCACAATGGCATCCCTGTGAATGAGATCATATTGGAGATTTTATAGTATTTCCTAAAATACCAGGTAGCATCAAATCCAGAATTTCTATCTATAGGGGCTTTACTACTTTAACATTGTCTTTTTGACCCAAATGAGTATAAACATTTGAAACTTCCAAGGTATGAAATGTGTTGCTAAATGTTGATAAAGCATTGTCAATATATGATATATAATCTGAACTGATTTGAAACTTTCATATTAAAAATTAGATTAAAGTACCTGTACACACAGTGACACAGTTCCTTATGACTGTCATAATCCAGTTGCTCATGAACTCTGTTATACTTATGGCAGCTGCAGTCATCCAATTTAGGTTGGGTCATTTTACCCACTTCCGGGGGATGTGATTTTTAGCCAAGGAGATAGATAAATTGGGCCATGTTCACTGTTCTGCTGAAGAGCTGGGATAGATAATTCAGGGTACTCTTTTACTATCTAGTAGTAATGGGAAATTTAAAAAATCTTATATACTTAGGAAATACAGAACATTTTGTCTTCTCCAAGCAGTCTCTGAATTTTCCCCAACTTGTATGAGGACAGGAAGACTGAATTGTTTGTGCAAGAAGTGAAAATAGATTTTTCAAACATTAATTATTAAATGATACCACAGGCCAGGGGTGCCTACAGACCCAGTCTGACTCCAGGAGCTGCACCCAGTGCACTCACACTGGTTCCACATGCAGCTAGCACTTGGGCCTTGGAGCACACACACATACCAGATGGAGAATGAGATCACACAAAGATAGTTAAGAGAGGATTTAACAGCAAGATCTAGGATGACTGGACAGGCTGTTGACATCAAATGCAGGGCTCAGCAGGATGAGTGTGCTGACCAACTCCATTTTACATCCAACTCACCCCGTTGTTCCTCCTGGCTCTGCTTCCTGTGCCCATCCTCCATGGGTTTGTTGGGGTCTATCCATTTCTGCATCTCTCCCGTGACCAGGTCTCTCTCATTCACAATTGCATCCTTGGCAAAGTCCAGGATTATCTCCTTGGAAGAGGTGCCTGTAGTTTCTCCATAGCCCAGCCATTAGGGTGAATGGCAAGATTTGTTTCTTGTCATTGTCTCCACACTTGTTTTGTCTCTGTATGTTTTGTTTCCTTTTTTTTTTTTTTTCCAACCTAATTCCTCAATTTACAAGGTCCTAGAACAGACAACCTCGCTGAAATAAACATTCTTACATGCTCTCATCAATTAGTGTGACTGACCATGTTTCGTTCTGGTCACCACCCCCCTTATCATTCATCAGTGAAGTCCTTTTATGTCCCTGTTTGTCGGTTCCCCCTCTTCTAATTTCCCTGGCTGCACTAAATAAAGGTGCGCAGCTAGACGTTCTTAAAGGAGCAGGCATCTTCCTTCCACAAACCCTTCAGAATGCTTCCTTCATGTACCTCTTTGTGGCCTTTCCAAAGCCTTCTGCCCTCGGAAAAACAGGTCCTCTCTGTCCCACTCAATTTTGTGATTTTTCTGATTGCTCTCCCTGTTACTTTCAACATGATACCCAAAATGCATAACACATTATAGACACTCAGAAGTGTTCCTTGTTCTCAGTTTCTCCATCAACAATCTAGGATTCAAATAATATAGATTTAGCTTTACATTCTTCTTATAGAATCACAGAATCATAGAACGGTTTGGGTTGGAAGGGACCTTAAAAAACACCTAGTTCCAACCCCCCTGCCATGGCAGGGGCACCTCCCACTACACCAGGCTGCTCAGAGCCCCATCCAGCCTGGCCTTGAACACATCCAGTGATGGGGTATCCCCCGATTCCCTGGGGAACCTGTTCAAGGGTGTCAACACCCCCGGAATGAAGGGGGGGGGGGGGGTTATTCCCAAGTTCCATTAGGAACTTCTTCCTAATTTCTAATCTAAATCTTCCCTTTTCCAGTTTGAAACCATTACCACTCATCCTATCAATACAAGCCATCCAAAGTGTTTCTGCTGACAGCTTTTATCTCTACATGGAAACATTTCCTTCAAAAATGTTAGTATTTATTTTTATTACACCCTTCTAATATTTTACATCAGTGTTGGCTGCTCTGGTGACAAACACATACCTTCCTTATTCCTTCCTTATATTACTCTAAGCAATTAAAATTTAAAAGCCACAGGAAAATTGTGGACAGAGTTGGAGGGGAGAAGATCATCTGCAAACAGCCCACAAGATTAAATCCTCTGTAAGGTATGAAGTGATTCAGTACTTTAATAAGAGAATCCTACTTGAAGTGTCAATCACATTCTCTGGAAAACTGACATGTGCAGAGTCATACAACACCACAGCTTGTTGTGCTAAAACACAGAACTGTTGGATGGATATTTCTTGTTGCCCTTTTCCCCTTAAATTTTTCAGATCTATGTCCCAAATCCCACTGACTTAAATTTATCTCCAATACATTCTCCCAGTTGCAGTTCTGACTTTCTGTCTCTGACCACCCATGCATGCAATAAAAGCTTGGTGGAGTAGCTTCTTTTCTAGCCAATGCATTTTTATGTTTTACACTCAGGGTTTTAGATACTCTTCTGACTTCATTTGATTTCTGGCAGAAGTTTAACATCATTCTACTCTGAGTATTGTACAGCAGAAACAATGTCCTCATTCAGGTCCAGCTGACTGCACCTGACATATTTCTAAAGTAACTTTTGAGAAAAAAAAACAACCTCAAACCCCACTACTAAAATGTAGATGGGCATCTTCTTTTACTTGATTGCAGTATGAATGATCAACAGCTTATAAAATGCAAATGTTGATTTAATGACTGTAAAAATTCTCCCACCCAAAGGTCTGTGTCTTTCCATAAGAGAAAATAAGGCTATCATGGGTGGTCTGACATTGATTTTTTTACTTCAGAGTCAGTCCTGGATTTTTTTGATTACTTCTTTTTCCATGAATTTTTGCACACAGAGCAATTTTGCTAATGGAAGATGGAAGGGAAAACTTGATCTGATGATTCTTTTAAATAATTTTTACAACAATTCATCTGTCAAGTCTGGAAAACAGGTAAAAAAGGAAATTGCATGTATTTTAAGAAAGGTTTCTTATTGTAGGGAGGAAAAAAGTAATAACCTAAAGTGCAGACAATTATCTTTCATGGAGACTGGGAGGCACTTTTTCAACCTTTTCCACCATGTGTCTCCCTGAAGTGTTCCAGCAGACTCCAGTAGAACAAATTTAAATTTCATCCAGATATTTCCACTGAATTTCATCCAGATTTTCAGTCACTTTAGTTACTGTGTCTTCCACAGTCTCCAAAATTTGAAGCTCACACATCAATAACCTTTTGTGTCCATTAACTACACATTTTTCTATTGGTAGGCTGCTAACTTGAAGCTCACCTGGCTGCACAACAACAGAAATTGTGGTATCAGATTGGCATTTCCTCACCAGAACAAACGGAGATGATTTGCACACCTACATGAGCACGTCACTGCTAACTATCCAGGCAATTGCCTCCCAGCAGAAGGGCTGAATGGATAAGACTATGCTAACAACAGTTCTCCAGGTTCAGAGAGGAGAATACAGGTGCTGCAGGCAGATGTTCTCCACATCACCACTCTCTGGTCCATACCTTTTCTGTTGGGCAGTTGGAAAATCATTTTTTCCAGTCTATTAATCTGGTACCTTTCATATACATTTTATGCCGTATCAGAAAATTGCACTTTTATGTTGCTTCCCCATTTAATGCTTTGATGTTTGCATGACAAGTTCAAAGAATGAGGAAAAAGAAGAAAAACAAAAGAAATTAGAAATCTTTTGAAATTACTTTTTGCTTTTTGCTACAAAAGAAACCATTTATAATGTAACTTTAAAAGCTTTATGTTTTTTCCTAATTTGAATGAAACAAAGCCACTGGATATCTTTAATGGCAACATGGCTGTAAAGAAGGAAGCAGTCAGTGTCCAATAAACTATTTATTTAAAAACTAAACACAAGATAAAACATCCTGAAATCCACAGATCCACTTCAATGAGAAACCAAAAAGCTGCCTGTTCAGAATTATTCTCACTTTGTAAGCACATTCCCCAGAGGCTGACTGTGGTTGACACTTCAGGTAAAACCTGGAGTCCCATGCAAGCAGAGCTGTGGACAACTTGTTGGAGATTTTTACTTCAAATGAGAGGTTATATTGTGAATTGGAAAAAAAGGAGGTTTGTCCTTAAACCATATATAAATGAGTAGGACTCCAGGAAATGCAATCCCAAAGTGGCTAATTGGAAGAGAATGCAGATGTTTTATTCAGCTGCAAATGCTGGCACCACTGTTTGGAGGAGACACTGACAGGATTTCATCCCTTTGTGAATACAAGGCAGTGATGGAGTAAGCAGGCACTGACAGTGCAGTGGAAATAAAGCAGAGCCTATGTGCAAAAAAAATATTCTACTGACAATTTAGACATTTCCCCACCTCAAGCTGAAATTTGCATCACAATTATAGAGCAAGAAACCTTTCAGCAGCAAAGAAATAAGAGCCGCCTCAAAAACAGCCACCTGCCCACACACAGACTTTGCTGTACTTCATGAGATATGCCTCTCTATTCTAATCCCACTTGGTGGTTCAACATGGCTCATTGTAATCCTCTCTCATACATTCTTTTCAGACTGGTAAACAAAGCCAGGCGTCTTTAATATGCAGGGCTTGTTTCTGCTCCTGTTGAAGTGGTTGGGTTTTTAGTAGGAGTGGAAGCAAGTTTCTAGAAAGTATATTAAGTTACATGGGAAATAACTGTACAGGACTGTCAACTGAACTACTCTTCAGTTGCTGAATCAATTGCATACGTAGATTAATGTTTGATGGTGAATGAGATAGGTATGGACATGGATCACATTCCAGGAATGTTGGTTTGTCCCTTTTCATTTGTACTGTCAGTCAGCTCCAAGATCACAACTTTTTGCCACTGCAAGGAAGGTGTGAGAAGTGTGGAGTCTGGCATTTGACAGAATAGCAAGTGTATTTCTACAGCCTTGCTATCAGAGCCAAAAGGTCATGGTTGCATATTACCAAACATGACTATGCTATATAAATTTACATTACTGGTTCAAATTTGTTCCAAAATGTTGATGGATTAACTTTTTTTTCCCAACAGATTCTCTGATAGATCAGATAGCACTAGTCCTGCAGCAGCTGGCACTAAGCCATCATAAGAACATAAACACAACATAAAGTCTATGTTGGGTGATGTGGCTCATTTTACAGGAAGGCAATTTGAGCCAAATCATATCTGTATGGCTGGGTGGCTTGGAAGTGCTATAGATTCAGTATTAATCATGGAACTGCAGCTTGTCTTCCTGCAGTAAAAAAAACCCAACCAACCAAACAAACCAAAATACAACAAAAAGCAAAACCACAGAGGGAGGAAATAAAACATGCTCACGTCCTGGAAGACAAATGGCACATTACCTCCATACCCTGCTACAGCTGGCAGCTTGCTGGGCACCTCGGGAGCATATTCACCAAACACCAGCGGCTGATGTTGATTTGCTCTAGTTGCAGAATGTGATTGATGCCCATTCAACTCAGTGGAAGCAACTTATTTACTAATTAGTTCCTCTTTTCAGCACATTTGCCAAGTGCATATTTGCAGTGACATGCTTCTTGGGAATAAGTTTCCATGGATTGGGTTCAATTCTTCATCACTGCTACTTGACATAAATGGAACGATCTGTCTTTATGTATCCACTCCACCTTAGAACTGAATGCTGATTCTTTTTTAATTTCTATTTGCTGAGACACTCACAATTAATATATTGTGTTATTCACGTTTCCCATGTATCATTGCTTACATCAGAGATAGACCCTAGGCCCCATGAACATAAGGCAGGGGTCCTTATTTTGCCAAGGGCTATATAGAAGTAAACACAATCCCTGCCCAATAGAAATTGGGAATTTAGAATTCATTTATCTTTGCCACATCACAATTTCCAGACTAGGTTTAGATCAAACTGATGTGGTCATCTGTCATATGAATACACCCATGCTCTAAAAATAGCATGGAGTGATGATAATGAGACAGAAATTCAGAAAGGTTATCAGATGTGGGCTGTTTCAGGAGAACAAGGTCAACAGAATTGGTCCAAAGCCAAACATTTACAGGAGTGATTTTGATGAAAGACCAGTTGTGGCATAAAATTGGAATGAGACCACCGAACAGATGATGGAACATAACTTTCCTGTACAAAATGTGAATTCATAAGAGCATCCTGATGGGACAGATACAGGGTACTGCATTTTGCAAGGTAAATTAAAAGAGGACAACAATCAGGCAAAATTGTATTATTAAATTGTTATTTAATAATAACCCAAAATTAATATTTTCCCACTCTGACATTTCAAACAATATGCCTAGTCCTTAATTACTTAACTGCTGTCTGCTTTCTATCATTAATTTTTAATTGACAGAAAATATACCTGGGTAGGTAAACAGAATTAAACATAGTTTCGCCAGTCTTATAGAATGTAAATTTATGTGTAAAGTGTTAATAAAAAGTTAAAAGACAGATAAATAATATTAATTGTGTCTTTCTTAAAAGAGAATAACTTAGTCATGTTTTTTTGTTGTTTTGTTCGTTTCATTATCTGATATTTAGATTCTTATTTCCAAAGGTGCATGAAGGCAAAATTAGCCTCTGCATTCTGAGTCACCTTAAGTTTAATTGAAAATTATCATTTATAGTTCAAGTATTGTAATCAACAACTGGTAATGACTAAATTCATAGGTAACTTGGCAAATCAATATTTGATAAAGTGCTTTGAGAAGTGTGAAATAACTCTTCTTCAGCTGTGGTGAAAACTTTAACTAAATACATAGCTAAAAAAATTATGATTTAATAGTAGAGTATCTGAAGATTTTGGGGTAATGATTGAACACAGAATTTTTCTGCTAGAAACAAAGGTCTCATATTTCCTGTCATTAATAAAAAATAGTTTATATAGTAAAAGTATTGGTGAAATAGTAACAAGCTTTTAGGAAGACTGTGCTTGTGGTTCATAAAGAGCCACAAGTTCCTCCTGTACACTGTATTATTTAAAGTTTAATTATAAAGTATCTCTTTAGTGTAAAAATTTAGAAGGAGATACTTGCAAAGTGATAGTTTCATGTGAAATATATGTTAATAACTATCTGTTGTACAAATTATTCTAAAATACTTGTAAGATAAATAAAGCAATTAGAGGAGAATTTTATCTCATAGAAACTACAAGGCCCAAGTCCAGTTCCAGTACTTTCTAAATAACAAATCAAGCACCAGTTATGAACTTTCAATCAAAGCAGGGTCCTTCCTGGCAGGATGGCTAAGCATGGAAATATAGACTAACTAGGCAGTTTTGCCTCTTGTCAAAGTGACTGAGGAGTCTATGAGCATGATCTGCTCTTCCCTCTTTTGTTGCTGAGTTGTTCAATATACATGGTAATGGAAGCTGCTGTAGTGACCAGCAGCATCTGACAGTGGGCTAATGCAACAGAAGACTCTTAAGTGAGAAAAAGCATAAAAAGTTGTTTGAAACACTTGTTTTGGGAAATTAGGTTGGTTGATATTATGATGTGATATTACTAAGTGATAAAGTATTTGGAATGTATTATGAATTCACCTATCAGCAACTATTACGTTAAGTTTTACATTGCAAGTACAGTTGTGTGGCGAGAAGTAATCTGCTCTTGGGAATATTTTAGGAGGAAAGTAATTCAAAATCCATATATTTTCACCCTCAGGTTGCAATCCATGGATAGGAAAAAAATGTAGTATTATCAGATGTTAAACCAAAACCAAAACAATCTATGTCAAACTTTCTGGTTAAATTCTGAGGCAGAATCTATCAGATTTCAGAAGGGGCTTTCTCCAGGCCAGGGAGGATGCTGGTTCGTGCCCCAGATCTCAGTGCGAGGGCAGACACATTTGAAGGGTGCATCAGATCTGAGGAATCTGCTAGAGGAAGATGGAAAGCCATCACCATTCCTGTATGTCACATAGCGTGGCTGTCAAATGATCCATTCCAGCAATGAAAGCTTCAAAAGAAACTGGAAAAAAAAATCTTGCTTTCAGTCTTGAGAAGAAAAAAAATCACTTTTCAAACTCAAAATTCCAGCTATTCAGTTGTCAGCCTACTCAAGAAAAAACAATTCTCATTTCCTTCCCACATTTCTGATGCTGATATATCCCATCTGGACCTCTTGTAGGTAGAAAAGGGAGGAGGAGCAAACTCCACATGGGAAAAAGATGAGAAAAAAATAATTTGCTTTAGTTCTTCATCAGAATACATTTAGAAGAGTGAGCACTCAAGTATTTTTATGGTGTCTTCAGACAATAATGAGATGGAGTCTTCCCTATTGGTACTTTTACAGCTGAAAAGCCATTGTAAAAAAACCAATGTCTTTTGAGCCACAGAATAACTCCAGGAGTTGCCTCCACTCATGCCTTAAAAGTGCAACAGAAAATGAGCCTATTAATCCATGAAGGAAAGGATTAGAAACTGTCCCAATTTTGTGCAGATGTGCATATCATTTAGCCTATTTCATAGTGTAACTGAATAAACGTTTATGACCATCCAAGTTTTTTTCAAAGCCCCAATTAAAGGGCTGTGATATTCTCGTGGTTTGATCCAGCAAACAGATAGTCTTTGCTGCTGACAGCCAGCAAATGATCTACCAGATGCTTGGGATCTGCAGCTACAGAGCCCAGCCATGATTTTAGACTGAAGAATTAAATCTCTTCCCTTCAGCAGCTAAGAAATGCCTCATTAGTGCTATAAAGGAAGAACTGAAGGCACATCACTACTATAAATAGTACTCTATGTCTCTTGTTAGCTCAAGTCATTAACAGCCTTAGGAAGGAATGAATTGCCAGACTGATAGATATGTTTTTTATGTCCACAGAATATGATGCTGTGGGCTGTTTGCAAACATTCTCCCCATTTTTCATCTGGCCTTGGCTTCACCTGGACTCCATTCCAAAAGCCAAAAAGGCACTTTTTAAAAGAAAAAAAAAAAAAAAAAAATAGAGAGAGAGAGAGAGCGCCTCCTTACTTACAAAAGGGGAGACTCCTGAGCAGAACAAAATCAGCTGTTCCTGTGGTTATGTTCTGTCTCAGTTATGAAAAAGATGTACCTACACAATGGTTCTATTTGTGCCCAAATGGGTGCTTTCATGATTTCCTTTCCCAAGCCTTATGCTAAAATTGCATTGACAAATATTAAGTTCGTATTTCAGGAGGATTGTGCCCTTTTAAAAACAAAACCTTATTTAACAATGAAATAATCATCCTTCAGTCCTTACCATGCCTACCTTTCCCTTTCAGAGAAAACCATGATGGAATAGTTATATGTGATGCTTAATTTTAATGCCAGGGCTTCCAGATTTTTTTAATATCATATGTTGGGGCACTCTTTTTCAAGGACAATTACCATATTAAATTCTACTTGCTCATTTAATTGAGGAGGGTGATCTCCCAGTAACTTTTAAAGTATCCTAATTGAAAAGTAATATTATTATTTATTTGCAAAAGAGGCATTTAACTCTTAAATCCCCCCCAAGTGTGTATTTTTTATGCATGACATGTACCTCTCACATACAGTAAGATATAAAAAGGGTATGTCATCTTTTTCTTCACAAAAAGTAGCGTATCTGCTATAACTTACACCAGATCATTCTGCCATCTATAAGATGATGTTGCCTAACATTGCAAGACCTTGCTTTTCCAAGTTAGGCGGTTTCTTGAAAGTTGTCTGAAAGGAATTAAAAATCTCAAATGTGTTTTTAAAGGCTTTTCATTTCAAAACTTTCCTTTTACTGTGAGTTTCAATGTGACGTGGAATAAAAAAGTAAACAATATATATTTTTGTTTCCAAGCATCCATCTCTAATTAAACACCATAACTTAGGTCTGATGCATTCAGGGTTGACTAAATTGATAAGAAATTAAATATTTGTGTGGAAATTTTAATTGAGATGGTTTATTTTACTCCACTAGCATCCTTTTTCTGCAGAAGAAAATATGTTACTTCTAAGTGCAACATAAAAATAACCCTGTAAATTTAAAGTGTAATAATTAGCACTTATGTTGTTAATAGCTATAATCCATAGATTTTTGGTGTGATGTTTTATTTATGAAGTATATTATTAGGCCAAAGGTTAACAAAACCAAAACAAACCAAAACAAACCCAACCCAAATACAAAATCAAACCAAACCAATCAAACAAACAATAAAAAACCCCAAACAACCTCCTGCTAGCCCCTTTGGAAAAATGCAGTTTAAGCATTTTAATAGGTTAGAATCCAATTTTATATATCAACAGAAATATTTTAGGAATGTGTCCCTTAGCTGCTGTACAGACCAAGTGCCATGAAAAAATGAACTCATAGAAGAAAATGATGCTTCAGTCAGCTGGTGTACATGTTCTATGCTGAACTTAAAATATTCAGATGGCTTCTCCATTTCCTTCCTGATCCAAATTTGAAGTATGAATTCCGATTTTACTTGAAGTCAATGGAAGTTTTGCCAGGCTAACACTGGAGCTGAAATAATGAAGGACTTTGGGATTTGGCCTTTGTTGAGAGATTATATGGATCAAAACTCTGAAAGGACATATCCCCTAGTCCAGATCTTTCTGAGCCAGTATTATGTGGTTTGGTCCACAATGACTTTTCTTTTTTAATGTCAAAGCCCAGGTTCAAGTTGAGAAACCGAGAAAGATGAAGGCAGAGACTAAAGTGTTTTCCAACGGACTTCAGAGAACTTTAAGATTGTGAGACAATAAGATGCACAATTGCCTCACAGTCTACATTTATCAGTACAGATATATAATAACTTATTTCCCATCCATCCCTTTCATTTCTTTGGGTTATGGTGATCCATACAGATTTAAAAGCCATCCCAAAATACTTGGTTTCCCTTGATTCCTCTGAAAGTCTTTCCCTTGATTTCTGAGAATGGATATATTACAAGATTTGAGTTGAAAAGATTCCTTAACTATCCTTTTCATTTATCTATGGAAATGTGATCTAAGGTTCCAAACTGAAAAAAAGGCCTAAAACATAGCTGAACAAAGCAATGGGTGCTTTTCACAGAAGAAATGGTGGAACAACTTAGTCATAGATGAATTCATAAGTAAACATCAAACTGCAGTGTGTTTGTATATCATATCACACTAACAGACATTTTGTCAGTGATTTATATCCAGCAAATATGACTTCAGAGCATAGTTACCATCCATAATTATTTTCATAACATACAGAGGATTTACTAGATTGGCAGGAAGATGTTCTTTGAATAAATGCCTGTATTGACATAACCGTTCCACAAATTCTTTTTCACCAAATGACTTTAAACTCACAGTACTTGTAAACTTGAAAATATTCGAGAATTAACATTTTAACAGGAGAATGTTGCCTTCTTAAAGTTTGTAGAACACCTAACTACAGTAAAACTTAAAAAGCTCTTTATTCTCAAAAGCTTTTTTTTCCTGATGTATCGACCTTGTTACCATAGAAAGTCAGTGAATGTAAGGGAATATTTCATGTGGGAGAAAGACATAAATTACTTGGTCTTTTATGTTTATTAGCAAATATGAAAACCTACATATCAGGGTCTATTACTACCAATTTACATCACTGTAAATTAATTGACCTGAGAAGCAACTCTGCCAGTTTTCAGCAGGGTAATTAATAGAAAGTGGGACATTGACATTTTCTGCTTTATTTTTCTTTCTTCTTCAACCATTTTATGATTTGCATCAAAACATCCAAGGGTATCAGAAGATAAAACAAACATGCTAAGTCAGTTGCAAAAGCTGATTATCTGAATGCATTACAATCAAACCCCCTTTGTACTAAACCCACTCCAGAAAGCAGGAATTCAAAGAAGATTGCTTGAAAGTAAATGAAGTAAGACTTCAACTTAGGTGAAAGTAAATTGAAGAGGTGCCTGCTGATACAGTGACTGAGAAAAGTTTAACAAAACCATATACCAGATTAAGACACTGTTCAATAAATCTATTACACAGCCCCACTCCGCATTTGCAAGACACTCTACAAGGTGCCAAAGCAACTGAACTGGAACCACAGACAGATCTAGCTTAGTCTCTGACAATAACCTGTAGTACTTACTGCATCAGAAGTCCTGTTTTTCCTGGTTTTCTTCTGCACTTTTTCCTGTTTCTCTCTCAAGAAGTTCTGCAACTTAATTACATATTGTATGGAAAGTCACCTCTTTTTCTTTATTTCACAGCTGCTATTTGGTAGTTCTACTTGATGTCCTGGGGTTCAAAAAGATCATGAATTCCTTATTTACCTTTGCTCTTGTGAGACCTCACCTGCAGTACTGCTCTGGAATCTCCAGGACAAGAAAGACATGGTCCAGAGAAGGGTCCTAAACTCATCTGAGGATTGGAGCACCTCTGCTGTGAGGACAGGATAAGAGAGTTGGGGTTGTTCAGCTTGGAGAAGAGAAGGCTCCATGAAGACCCTATTGTGGCCTTTCAGTATATAAAGAGGGCTTATAAGAAAGACCCTTACCAAGGTTTACAGTGACAGGACAAGAGGCAATGATTTTAAACTGAAAGAGAGTAGATTCATGTTGGACATAGGAAGACTTTTTTTTATGATGAGGGTGGTGGGACACTGGAACAGGTTGCCTGGAGAAGTTGTGGATTCCCCATCATTAGAACTGTTCAAGGTCAGGTTGGGCAGGACTCTGAGCATCCTGATGTGGCGAAAGATGTCCCTGTCAATGGCAGAGCAAGTGGACTAAAATATTTGAAAATCCCTTCCAACCCAAGCCATTCTATGATTGTATTATTCTATACTTCTTCTGAGCTGCTCATGTTTCTATAGAGCTCTGTAATACTACATTTTGAATCATCTGTTTTTCAGGCTGTATGGTCTTACTCTATTTAGTAATTGCTTATTCATGTCTTTATTTATTCTTGTTCTCTTACGTGGATGACATCCAGATGCATCTTTTTGTAAGAGAGAGCAGAAATCCAGGAATAGTATTAACAAGGTATTGGGTTCAACTTGGATTTGTTATTAAGTAGCCTAATGATGTTTTGATCTTTACTCCTCTACTAATTATTCTGAACATTCCAACTACTTTTCCGACAATGATCAAACACAGAGATGATATTTTTCATGGAGATATCTAGTATAACCCAAGATCTCATTACAGAGTGCTGGTAATCAGCTTTCAGCCCTTCAGTTACACTATTTCTCTCCATGTGCTTTACTTTTACTTATATTGAATTTCACCTGCAGCTTAATTATCCTGTCATTCATTCTCATCAATTCCTTCTGCAACGCTTGGCCCCAATCTTTACTACTCACAGCACCTTAATGTAATCTGTAAATTCTGTCGTGGCCAAAATAAATTTCAGTATTATTGCTTAAATTGTCAAACACCACAATTGCGTAAAAATGAATCAGAAAATTTAACAGACAAAACCAGAATGCCTAAGTTGGACTCAGAGAGCTTCAGAGAGCATAAGGGGCTATTCTGCTTAGATACTGAATGTTTCCTGCTAACCTATCTTTTCTGAGAGAATAGAAATCATGTTAGAAAGTGGACATAATGAATGTAATTATCTTATATGATCATATTATTACTTCTGTAAGAAGAAATATAATCTTTCATACCAGTTTTACGAACTAACAAGGATATAGGAGAGTGTAAAAGATTGAAATCTGATAACAAATTATATGGATGAGTCTTAAAATAAAAATGACTTGTGAAGAACCATTTCTTATCAGTTTATACTGGCAAAACTCAGCACTAGTTTTGATATATACTGAGAGTTGCACTTTTTTCAGGTAAATATATTTTATCTACTGATGGGTAACAGTTTTCATACCAAAATAATCCCTGTTTTCAGGTCACAACATAGCTAGAATTGGATAAATGTGTTTGAGTATAAAAAGATGAAGAAAACAAGTGCAAGAGTATGTTATCATAATTTTGGTTTTAAGGCTACAGTGACTATTTTCTCAATTTTCATTGCAAAAATGGACTTATTTATTTTTATTAAATGCAAGTCCCTTGCAACTGACCATATATGAAGATGCAATATAATAATGGAAAATTTAAATGTACTATTTCAGCTGCAGACACTTATCTTCAATAATGGTGGCATCCAAGCAAAACTTCCCTTTATTGAGCTTCACTAGCAGATGGTCTCTGTCCAGAAGGAAAGCCTACTGAAGTAAGAAACTTGTTTGCTGATAATCTTCTTGAAATTGTTCTCTTTATGCCCCACCATATAAAGTCATTAAATTTATGGAGGTGCTCCTTCTTATTCATTCACAATTGAAGTCAAGTAATGCACAGTAGACATTGTCATTTATGTTTTATGGTATTTATTTCTTTTTTTTTTTTTTTTTTCTCTTTGTCTGACTATTAAGCAGCTACACAGTTTATACATAAAAAAAAAAGTTTATATAAATTGTTGATTTAAGACAATATTTTCATATGCTGAAACAGATATAGCCATTCGTATACAACCTACTGCTTGAGGTTGATGGGTGACTTGGTCACACATAATGTGTTTGGGATAAAGCATGATTTAGGTATTGTGAAGGATAATGATTTCTGGATAAGGTGAGGGTGAAAATTTCTCATGTCACACATATACTTAACATGACAAGATATTAACTCAATGCACTAATATTTGAAGGACTGGAGAAATAAGCAAAATAATACAGAGAAAGACTCAAACAAGAATGGTATTATTTCCTTTTGGATCTTCTTTACAAAAAAATAAATGGATTGTAATAACCAGCATTCATGTTGATCAAAGTACTCTGGGCTGATAAACTCCCACAGTCTTGGCTTCAGGGTCCCCATTGTTCATAGTGGGTGTACAAATCAAACCTAGTTCCTGCTTTTCTCACATCCACAGTAAATGAAGAAAGAGAAATACAGACACACACAATCCTATCTACACCTAGGTATTAAAACTTGGGTTATGCTCATTTCCAAAGAAGCAGCACCAGGTCAAATAAAAATCTTTCTGAAATTCACATTTACATTGGTATTTTTCTCAGAGATAAAGCATCTATTTACATGAACCTAATTTACTGTACTTGTAAATTTGGTAACAACACTTGAGGCTAAAGAGTGATCTGAAGCTAGTAATAAAACTTTAAGTAAAATTATGTAATTAAAGCTATACCAAGAACATGAAACAAATATATGCATATATCTCTATGTATGTGATTAGATACTGTGTCCATCGTTACCTAGTAGACATACAAGCTTCCAAAATAAAATGTAAATGCTGTCTTGCTGCATGAGGGAGAGAATTAAATCTTCATAGCTGGATTTACTAGAGATGTACTGAAATCAATCTCTTTAAAAGACATTTTAAGGACATAAACAAGTGTTGTATATACCCAGGGCAAAATTAAACATAAAAATGTATTGCCTCTGAGGCAGAACAAAATAGTTTCTTGCAGTGAACAATATTGCAGAGTCGCAGCATGGGTTTTGAATTCTATTTCAGCGAAGAGGCTCCAAAAAAGAAAAACACATTAATAATAAGCTTCTGCCTGGGATAATGGAAGTTTTGAAATTCTTGATTTTAGTGTGCCATGTAAGTGAGGAACATCTTTATGGAGTTTTTCTTTTCTTTCTTTTTTTTCTTTTTTAATGCAAAACAACATCCCATTTTATTTAATATTGGTGACCATGTTATGATTTTAGTTCAGTTAGTAGAGAGCTAGCAACAAAAATGGGTATGAGCTCACTCATCAGGAAACAATTTTTTCCTCTCTTCTCCTTTTCCCCCAATCTTTCCCCTGTCTGAGCTGATGACTTTCATTGCACCAAGCAATACATGACTTTACTGATTCGAACAGAGAAATCCAAGTGAGAAATAGCAATTCTTTTTATTATGATTCCCATATGGGAAATCTGGTTCTTTGTCAGATGAGTGCATCATAAATGTTATGACAGCACAGAACTACAGCATATTTCCATAAAATCTTGTAATCATTTGCAATTTATTTTACCTCTGGGTATACATGCCTGTTTTAACCCTTTCCCCACCTGTGCACTGCCAGTGAATGACTCACAGAATGTCAGGATTGGAAGGGATCTCCAAAGATAAAGTCCAACCCCCCTGCCAGAGCAGGACAAAACTAGAGCAGATCACACAGAAATGCATCCAGACAGACTCTTCCACTGGCATCATAGAATCACAGAATGGTAAAGGTTAGAAGGGACCTCTGGAGATGATTGAGTCCAACACCCCTGCAAGAGCAGGATCACCTAGGGCATGCCGCACAGGAACATATCCAGGTGGGTTTTGAAAGTAGAGAAGGAGACTCCACAACCATCCTGGGCAGCTTGTTACAGTGATCCATACCCTCACAGTAAAGAAGTTTTGCCTCATGTTGAGGTGGAAATTCCTGTGTTCCAGTTTGCTACCATTACCTCTCATCATATCACAGGCCACCACTGAAAAGAGACTGGCCCCTTCTACTTGACACACACCCTTGAGGTATTTGTAAAGATTAATAAGATCCCCTCTCAATCTTCTTTTCTCCAAGCTAAACAGACCCAGGGCTCTCAGCCTTTCCTCATAAGAGAAATGTTTCAGTTCCTTAATCATCCTCATAGCCTCCTTTGGACTCTCTCTAGTATCTCCCTGACCCTCTTTAACTGGGAAGACCAGAACTGAAGGGACCAGAATTGGACACAGTGCTCCAGATACGGTCTTACTAGGGCAAAGTAGAGGAGGAGGAGAAGAAACTCTCTTGACCTGATGGACGCTCTCTTCTTTATGCACCCCAGGATACCACTGGCCACAAGAGCTAAGCAAGGACTGTTCCCCTCAAAATGGGTGGAATCATTTGCACTTGGATGAACACACATGTAGATGAATTAATTATTTGGGATTAAACACAGCCTCTGAGCGTTTACAACTCCAGATATCTAATCTTGCAACAGGACATGGGAAATAGTCAAACCAGAATTCTTCCAGTTTCTTTATTGTAGCAACAGGATGGATGGTTTAAGTAAAGTATTTATTTTGCTCATGTCCTGATGGCAGTTTGTCTGGCATGCAGGATAATGAAGACCAGGAATTGGAATATACAGAAGAAGAGTTGAATACACATAATCATCATGGAACTTCACACTGTGATATACCATCTTGATGCTGTACAGCAGATGTACTATATTTACTTTAATATCTTCAAAACAGCATGGATGCAGTGTTGTGCTTTCTGCAGTCCCCATAGGAAATAATTTTGCATATTTTTTTCTTTTTAAAAATCTTAGAAGTTGCTCTTATATCCATATCTCTACACCACCACTTCATTTTTTTCCTTTGTTAGAGTCACTAACTCCTTTGAGAAGTGTTAGATTCAGTGTTCTTCCACCAACAAAAAATTGTATTTTAATTATTATGAAGCCTGCCATAATGGATCCATCAAAGAGAATAATAAACATTGTCTGATAAAAGCTTGCTTTCCTCCGAAACAAAAAGAAATTTTCAAGGTCTTAATTTACACTGGGTTTTGTTTGTTCATTTATTGATTTTGGTTTCTTTTACAAGATGTCTTTTCCATAGTTTGAGGTCTGTTTTTGTATTTGACTAGTTAAGTGCTTTTCTTCCACACTCCTGCATTCTGTACAAATTTCTCTCAGGAGTACTAATATCTGCCACTGGGAAATAACTGCTTCTTTTGCACTGAGCTAATTTAGGAAGGTATTCACCTTTCCCTCAACTTTGTTAAACCAACTAGTGGTTGGATTTTTGACCTTTCATTTCTAAATATAAAAATAAAAATGTCAGTGCAGCTGTAGGGAACTGATTAGTAAATTGCCCTTCCTAGGAGACAAGAGAGAATGACAGAGACATATGTAGAGAAGATGCATATTAATCCTTCCTTCTCTTCCTCTTTCTATTTATATCTGGGTAAGACAGAATTATATACTCATTGCATTGTCCATCCAGTGTTTATCAGTCACATGGAAGTATATAGTAAAATCTTATATAAGACAATCTCAAACCATTGTGCATTGTACAAATTAATTAAATCCCATAATGTCCCTGAAGGATCAGCTTCTGGGATTCCTGAGGAACTCTTGGTTCCCTAGTTTATTTTTATTTGGTAAATGGTAGAAAGTCATGCTAAATCAGGGTTGTGAGGCATTAACACAGGACAGGAAAAAGCTATTTTAACAAAGACAAAACAGACCAGAAATGGGTAGGAATTTTAATCATAGAAGCAGTATGGAAAAGCCAATAGACAGGACTGGGAAGGGATTTGAACTGTGGTCTGGAAGAGAGATTTCAAAGAGTGCTGAATCAACAGAAATCCCAAATTGTTAAACCTGATTTCTTTCTCTTGGGAGAGGTGAAATCTGGACTGCAAAGAATAAGCAGCAACTAATCATGGGCTTGGAAAGAATGATTTTCAGAGGTTGCAATAGAAGTGAGCCTCTGAGGAGATCACTGAAAAATGCCCTGGAAGGCCCACTGTCAGCTTTTGTGCTAATATGAGAATTAATAAGCTGTATATTTGCAACTTTTCTGTTGTCCATTTTCATTGCTGGGTTGCACATGGAGAGTCCCTCATGTTGGTGAGATTGCGAATTCAGTCTAATCCCAAATTAGAATTAATTTCATGCAGTATACTTGATGTTAGTATTTTCTTTCTTTTTTTTTTCTTTTTTTTTTCTTTTTTTTTTCTAAATATAGAAGATTCACATATTTAATGCTTTATTTTAAATCAAGGAATCCATCAGCTCAGGAGACTATGCTTGGTGAAGCCATAGATGAAGACTCCTTGTGTCCAAAATTAGATAATTGCCTTCAAGAAGAACAAGAGATGGTCCAATTTATGACAGGCTGTGAAGAGCCCATTTGCCTTGTGAAACTCCTGACATGTTTTATCCATGGTCTGTTTTTAAGGGCCAGAAGGCTTCAATGTTTTCTTTAAGAAAGGGACCCCTTGTTCAGTTGGCTTCCTCATTTATTTATGTGCTTTTTCTCAGACATCTGCAAAGCAAGCAGGAGGTAGAAGCCCCTTTAATAATAAACTACGCATATCCTTGAAGATGTTGTATCAGAAACTTGTGTACAAAGTTTCTGCTACCTCCTCATACATATATGTAAGTGCATATGGTAGTTTGGCTGCTTCCAGTGTTGTTTGTTTATTTTATTTTATTTTTCTATTTGAGCTTACATTTGTTGACAGCATAACAAAATCATACGTAGTTCACCACCCTTATATGATAAATCTGGGCAAAGAGTTCATTTGTCTGGGCAGGAATATACGAAATATATGAAATATATGAACCAAGGACGAATTATAACATATTTCATCAGACAAGAAGGTCTGTACATACCATCAAGCACACAATATTCAAAGACAACTATCTGATATTTGTTACAAGGAAAACCAAATAATTTTTAAAAAGGCTGAAGATTTGATATAGTGTCAATATATTATAAACACACATAGGAAGTGCATGGCTAGAGGTGGACAGTTAAAAATTTTCCAGTTCAACACTTCGTCAGCCAACATGACAAACATTTTAAACAAGTAAGAATATTTCTTCAATAAAATACTGCATTATTAGAGAGGAAACCTGGTCTCATTCTGTGCAACAATTTAAAAATTGAGTTTGTTTTTCTTTAATTCATTAATAGTAACCCTTCTTCCAAAGTCATTTGTTCACTCAGACTCTCAATATTCATTCTGTTTAAAAGCCACATATTCAATCATTATTGCAGCCTGTACTCTAACTATTTGCAATTATCTCTGCAACTGACAACATGAGTGAAACCCCCCAAAAGAAACATTTTTTCTCACATTGTATGAGTTATAATGTTTCTTTAGCATTTCTTCAACCAACTCTTGCCTTGGTTCAGTCCTTGCTTGTAGCTTAGGAATGGGGAGTCAGCTGCTCATGGGCATTGTAAGACCACAAACAACACTCAAAAAAACCATTCTTTTGTGTGAAAAATATCCTCCAGGGTTGTGTCTATTCAATGTCATGTTTTTGTATAGATTCAGGCCACCCTGGAGACAGGCCAATGGCCTTAAAATACTCAAGAAAACCAAGATTTTCTCCTTTCAATTTCCCAAGCAGTCTCCATATCCTAAAGTAAAAAGATTAAAACATTCAGGTAAATCCCCTATGTTCTCTACAAGAGTAAAGAAGATACTGCTAAAAAGAGGCTGTCTGGGAAAGAAAAGGAAGGAAGGTTTATTTCTGCACTAGTAAGAACAGCACCATGCTGGAAAAAAGTCTATGTAAGAGATAAAACCTCAAGTGCCATCTGAGATATGTGCTACTTCTCTAGACAGGGAATTCTCAAATTTACTGTACCCGTCCAGATAGATGTAAACCCTTCCCTTGCCTTAATGGTCCCTTTTCTTGTTCAGGTGGATATTGATTTTAGAACAGAAAAACTTATGCTGCTATCCGTGGTGATCTGAGGAGGACCTGTTGTGACTCCCACATTTCCATCTAGCTGTTAGCAAATAGCCTAAAGAATAAATAAAAAGTGCAGCTATTCCAATTATAATGTGGTGTTACAAACAGGGGATCCTCTACATGACAACAAGCGTATAGGCTTAATTAGATTGTTGGTAAAAGACTGTTTTGAATTCTTAAAATTATGACACCTACAGACCTTAGTGGACTTCAAAAACCTCTGACGTGGTGTCTGGGAAAAAAAAACCAAACAAACATTGATATATCTGGCTTCTGTGAAAGCTGACTGATTGAGGGCAGAGGTGAGCAGGTCTTTCTAGAGTGAGCTTTTCCTTGGAGAGATAGAGGCCTACAAAAACTGGCATCATATATGTTCAGTCAGGTTGTATCCTCTCTGCTTGCATTCAGACAGTCCAGCAGAAAATCTAGCCAGCAGATATTGGAGCTTTACATGGTATTCACATGTTTCATGTTATAATATGTTGCTGCGATTTTGTACAACAAGCTGCTGGATGTTAAACTGGAGGTTAGCTCAGACAAATGACTGAGCCAGAGTGATTCATATTATGTGTTTTTATTAAGTTGTTTATACAATAACCAGGCAAGGACTCAATAGTAAGAAACCAGATTTCATCCATGTGGCATTTACTCCACTCCAGCTACTTGAGGTGGAAGCATCAACAGGAGCTTCAGCAAATACAACTGATGACCTTTGTCAATCTAAATCCTTGATAAACAGTCTCTGAAAGAATGGTATATTTATAGGCTTAGTGAATAAAACCTTTTCAATGTTCCCTAAAAAAAACATGCTAATTTAAATAACAGGTCTGGAAAGAATGTAAATCCCTAATAATGCAGAATCATTTTATTAAAATACTGCTTTTAAGGCAACAGACTAATATTGTTTGACCTCCACGTTCATTAAACTATGATATTTTGATGGAACTTCTTATTAAAATTCCAAAGAGCTTGTGAAAAGGAAGGGGAGGATGTAAAGAGCTGTGAATGACACAGATAAGTGCTTTGGAATTCCAATACTTGAAACACAGATTTTTCAGGGCATAGTTTTGTAAAAAAACCCCAGAATTTCATGGAGATAAATATAATAGAAATTATATTTTAATATATATTAATATATATTTTAATAACATT
>JANHGN010010268.1:0-11736 GCA_024605025.1 Megaceryle maxima | reverse complement strand
AAGGGGGAGAATTTTAATAACATTGATTTTCCAAATGTTAAGCTGATATTTTCTTTTTAAGCATTCTGTCAGTATCAACGGCCTAATAGCTAATATGAAGTACCTACAGCAGACAACGAGAGGAGCTTTTTACTTGTTAACATAAGACCTCCCAACAGGATTGTGAGCTGTGACAACCAAGGTTTGCAGTTCAGGCAGTGCCAACCTATGCATTATTCAGAGCTGTAGGTCAAGCAACCTCTCCTAACTACTGACTCCATATTCACTGCAGTCATTTCAAAACCAAGTTAGAAAGGAAAAGTAATTCTGTGTTTGGTGCATAAAAGGAGGCAATTTCCATTCTTGAAGTTTGTCATAGCAATTTGAGTGTCTTCAAAGGTGGCAGTTAGTGAAGGATTTGATACAGAATGGTAGGGAACTATCTGGGTAGGACCATAAGTGGTGACTGAATTCACCTTCATGTTCAGAGAAAGGTTTCTCTGTGTCTATGCAATTCCAGGAAGAGTTTTGTCCTAATTAATTTAAGACAATGATACATATATTGAAGCCTTTCTAGAAAAGTAATTTATTATCTTCTATTACCTTTTCTTCAAACAAAGTTTTGCTGCTTTCCAGTCTGTAACATCTTTTTCTGATTTCAGGTTCTTACACTCTCTGCAAAGGATGTGGAACAGAAAGAGTTCCTATTTTTAGTTCCTGCCCTTTTTTACATTGGTGAAGGATGTGTGTGATGTCAGTGTTATCATCAGATCTAGTGCTGTCTTAAGCATTAGGGTATGTGGGTAAGAGACTATGCTGTGGCCTGAGCATTTCCCAGGTAACTGGGTAAGGTGTTGTAAGTCTGGGCACAGTCTTGAAGGGGTTTAGAGCCCATGCTGATATTTGGAGGATGTGTGAATATGAATATGGAGTGGGATATGCCAATATTCAATGCCAGGAAAGAGAAATGTTCTTAAATTTTGAAACTACTGGTGCTATTGTGGCTTTTTAAAAGGTCAAAGGAGCAGATATGAGAGAAACACCCCTTCACAAAGTGCACTGATGAATCAGATGAATGTGTTCTCATGATGGCTATGAAATATATGTGCATTTTTACTCAAATGTGCTGGGTTTATAGCACAATTTCAGAAGACTAATGAGCAAAGCTATGGCTGTCAGATGATCAATAAAAGATGAGAAAGTTTTCAGGATTAGCATCAGAAAACTGTTAAAGAGCAGCAGGAGAGAAGGAAAAAATACAACTTTCATATGAATGTAAAATGGACAAATACACAGAGGAGCTATTCCTCAGCTGTTGCTTTTCTTTCACTTCCTTCATGTTTTCTCTCTGCATCGTTTTGCCCCCACTCTGAACATGCAGCATGAAATGACTTTTCATTTACCCTTTTCTGCCTTAGTGCAGGTGTTGGGTGATTCCCCCTAAGTGAGCATTCCTTGACATAAAGCAGTTGTCAATAAAACATAGAGGAGAAGAGGAAAAGAGCATTCTGATTGATTATAAATTCCATCAAATACCTTATCTGAACCATGCATTCCTTTGAATAAAAAATGAAGTAGAGGATGCAGGAGACCAGCATGGATAAGAAAGGAGCTGTTGCAAAAACTCAAGTGGAAGAAAGAAGTTCACAGTATGTGGAAAAATGGGACTGGTCTCTTGGGAGAATTACAGGAACATGGTCAGGGTATGTAGGATGCAACAAGGAAGGTCGAGGCCCTCTTAGAATTAACTCTGGTGAAAGAAGTAAAAGAGAACAAGAAGGCCTTCTTCAAATACATCAGTGGTAAAATGAAGAATAAGGAAAATGTGGGCCCACTTCTGAATGAGGTAGGAGCTCTGGTGACAGAGGATATACAGAAGGCAGAGCTACTGAATGCCTTCTTTGCTTCAGTCTTCACTGGTAAGACCAGCCCTTGGGAATCCCAGACCCTGGAATTAAGAGAGAAAGCTTGGAAGGAGGAAGACTCTCTACAGGTTGATGAGGATTGGGTTAGAAATCACTTGGGTAAACTTAACACGCACAAATCCATGGGCACTGATGGGATGTACCCACAAGTGCTGAGGGCGCTGGCTGCTGTTGTTGCTCTACCACTCTCCATTGTTTCTGAAAGATCATGGAGAATGGGAGACATTCCGGAGGACTGGAGAAAAGCCAATGTCACTCCAGTCTTCAAAAAGGGCAAGAAGGAAGACCCTGGAAATTAGAGACCAGTCATCCTCACCTCCATCCCTGGAAAAGTGATGGAGCAGGCCATTCTAGACATCATCGCTAAGCACATGGAAGAAGGTCATCAAGAGTAGCCAACATGAATTTGCTAAAGGGAAGTCAAGTTTGACTAATCTGATAGCATTCTATGATGGTGTGACTGAATGGGTAGATGCAGGGAGAGCAGTGGATGTTGTCTGTTTTGACTTCAGCAAGGCTTTTGACACTGTCTCCAATAACATCCTCATGGGTAAGATCAGGAACTGTGGGTTAAAAGAGAGGATGGTGAGATGGGTTGAGACCTGGCTAAACAATAGAACTCAGAGGGTTGTGATCAGTGGCAGTGTCCAGATGGAGACATGTAGCTAGAGGTGATCTGCAGGGGTTAGTACTGTGTCCAGTCTTATTTAACATCTTCACTGATGACTTGGATGAAAAGACAGAGTGTACGCTCAGCAAGTTTGCTGATGATACAAAACTGGGAGCAGTGGCTGATACACTGTAAGGCTGCGCTGCCATTCAGTGAGACCTGGACAGAGAGCTGTGCAAAGGGTAACCAAATGAAGTTCAACAAGGATAAGTGTAGACTCCTACACCTGGAGAGGAATAACACCATGGACCAACACAATTAGTGGTAGACCTGCTGGAAAGCAGCTCCATGGAGAAGGACCTTGGAGTCCTGGTGGACAATTTTTCAGTGGTACCCTGTGATAGGATGGGAGGTAACGGTCACAAACTGGAACACAGGAATTTCCACCTCAACATGAGGAAAAACTTCTTTACTGTGAGGATGATGGAGCACTGGAACAAGCTGCCCAGGGAGGTTGTGAAATCTCCTTCTCCAGAGACTTTCAAAACCCCCCTGGATATGTTCCTGTGTGGCATGCCCTGGGTGATCCTGCTCTGGCAGGGGTGTTGGACTTGACGATCTCCAGAGGTAATTTCCAACCTCTACCATTCTGTATTTCTATGATCCGGAAAATATTATAAGATGATATTGAAAGCTGTAACATACACTCAGTGTTACTCTAACACTTGAGGGTATTGCCTATCTTTCCATTTAGCCGAGAAACTGAATTTATCTATTGGAAAAAAGGATTAGAAACCATAACAAATCTGCTAAATAAAGCCTTCTAGCTCTTGAAAGCTCATTGTATGTATTTATTTTTAATGTGATCTAGTTGTGATTGTCCACACTAGTGCAGCATATATGAAGGTATATATTTCAACTCATGAGGAATAATGAAAGATTAATGCATTCTGATACCAAGACAGAACTTTTCAAGTTATATAAATCTTTACTGACTGATATGAATTTAGAATCCAATCTGATTTTCATTAATGTAAATACATATTAGTCCTACTGAAATCTGTGTTTACAATGAGTGCAATAACTGAAGGGGTTTATTTGAACCACTCTTTTTCTTTGAAGAACTGTAACTACAAATACTATGTATCACAGGAGGAAGACATCATCTGAAGGAAAAAATAGCATTTTATTTATAGTTTGAAAATCGTATTGATATTTGTGGGTTTTTTTTAAGGATGGGACAGGTAGTGAGGAAGCTGGAATAGTGTCATGTACTTTCCTCTGTTAATTTTCTAGAGTTTGTTCAGGTATAAAGAGCACTGATTCAAAATTTCTGTCACCTACAGCACTTCCCTGAGAGTCAATCCTAACAAAGAGAAAAAGCCTTGCTCCTGTCCTTGCTGATCCTGTTACCGATGAAGGATGTTCAAGAATACAGGAGATTAAGGACAGAATTTCTAAGGAAAATTTAGAACACTACTAAGTTAATCAGATGATATTCATTACTATTTAATCCACAAAAAGCAGACAGAAAATGCTGATCAGCACTTGAAGTGATTGTAGCCTTCAATTATCAGAGCAGTCCCTGGAACAGATCTGTCTGAAGTCTCTGAGGACTGTCCTCAACTGTGACAAGGCTTGGAGAAAACAGCACTGGGAATGATGTTTCCAGTGGCTGTTTAGCTGTGGCCATGCTGTTCTGGAAAGTTAGACACAGATTTAGCCTGGACACAAATAATTCTGTAGCAGTTGGCTTTAAGTCAGGAAAACACCCATAGACATATCCAATTTACAAGTCTAAATTTAGCTGAAGTGTTTCAGTATGGCTCTGTGTAAAATGCACTATTGCCCAGTCTGGTTTAACAACATGAATGAACTTTGATGTCAGGGAAAATGTTCCTTTTTAAATAAGAGGAAAGGATCATCCAGTTAAATATTAAACAAATAATAAAGTGAAACAGCTTCCTTCTGTGTGTGAAAATGGAGTATTGATAATGTGGGTTCCAGACCGCTACAGAGCTGTAACTTACTGTTGGCTTCAGCTCTTAAACAAACAGCAATTTTAGCATTAGGCAGGCAAATATTGAAGATGCTTCTATACCTATGGGACATGCTATACTTACAGCAAGTCAAATATAAAATCAATGTAAGGTAAACCCAAATAAAGCCCCAGGAAGTAAAGTTACAGTTTTGCTGCAAAAATCAGGCAGACTGGTATGGCACTAGCCAAATATTTCCTCCGATACTGGTTTGATAAAGATACACAAATACTGTGAAATTACATCCAGGTAAAGAGCAAGGACAGTCCTCCCCAGGTGGATCAAAGCGCAGCAAGAAAGTTTACTGACCCATCAGTCATTAGCTTCTAGTTGGATGTGAACAAATTTTCCTGAAGCTGCTGTTGTTTTAGAGGTGTCCTCCAAAGCTCAACCAGCAAACACTGGAGGTGATAGTATAATTAATATAATCCCAATGGATCTCTTGGATGCATTTATAAACTATGAGATTTTCCTTTTTGTTTTGTTTTAATTAAAGCTGAGAATTATATGCAGCACAAAGATATTATGAATACTGATTAGTGGGAGGAAAAAATGTCTTTGGTATTTACTGTTCATGCAGTTCCCACTGTGATACTGATGATAAGGAAAGTGAAATAATCCACAGAAAATTTATAATTTACTAAGTGCCCTTATAGATTTTCCTGACACTAGTTTGTTTAGAGAAAGCTTTTGTTCCTTGTTTTCACTTCCTCAGCCAAGCCCAATATGAATTCAGAAATAACAAGTATTTAAAACCTAATATCCTCAAATAATGTCTCATATTTTCATGTATCCTGTGAAGAATGAAATGGGTTATTGCACAGTGATTAAAACAATCTACTTATTCTGAAGTAGCCATAATATTATGAATATGAGCAACTAGTTTCCTTTATGCTAAACATAATAATATTATACAGGAGTATGTTACATTATTAAATCCAATCTAGAGATATATCACAGGATTAATACTGTTCATACATGACAATATCATCACATCTCATCCACACCATAGGTTGGAATGCTGAGATTATTTTCTTTTACTATCTGTTGAATAAGACCACATTTCACATTTCTCGAACAGATGTTAACCTGCCCACCTGACTGTTCTAAGCAGAACCTGATATTAGAAAGGTTTTCTTCTATTTCCTGGTTTAACAACACCCCACTAGTACTGAGTAGTCTGAAATGTATAGATATGTAAAGAGAGAAACTCAACTGAAAGGTCATCAAGTACCCTACTTCAGATATTTAAACCTTTCATCTTTGGCAGTTACCAATTATGCATCAACCTTCCTCACTGTCCTTAATGACAGAATCACAGGAAAGAAGGCTTATCAAAAACTTCAAGAGGCTACAGAGGTGGAAATTCATCACTTTAAGGGTAGTAAATACTACCAAGGAGGTTGTCTTCAAACTGTCTTCATTGTCATTTTCTTAACTTAGTTATCCCTGCCTGCAGATTAATGGAGATTAATTAATTGCAGATTAATTAATTACCCTGGCTGCCCATTACTGTTGTCTTATTCACATAAGAACAGAGGTTTTTTTCCCTATTTTTTGATCCTAGTACCTATTTGATGACTTTTCACATACCTTCCTTTAGGTCTTCCCTTGCCTAAGCTATTTCAACTTTTTCAATCTTTCCTTGTAGGTTATGTTTTCTATATGTCTAATTATTATTTTTTATTGTGTATTATTCTTTTTTATGTTTCATTAAAAATGTGAACATATTTCCATTACAGAATATTTTTTATATTCTACTGTCAGCTTTCTTCGGGGAACCTGCTCTGTTCACTTCCCTTACTATTATCTTATTCTACTTGTTTCATTATTTTAGACTTATTCTGTTATGACTGCTTCTGATTCTTTTTTAACCTGTGCAGTCTTTAGCAGCCATCCATGGATGACTGGTTCTATTTCAAAGTTTCATTTTCTATTAAAGAATCTGAGTAGTAAGCAGTTTAGTGTGCCTGATATACAATAGCTTTCACAACTAGGAAAATAAAATTGGAAGGGTACTTTCTATCACTGGGGAAGGAAAGATAGAGTCTGTCAGAGAAGTGTAAGTTCTGAAGATGTATATTTTATATCATTTTATTCCTCTTCACTCTCAGAATATTGCAGAATTTGTATTTAGGATACAAAATGAAGAGTAAGGCTTAGGGAAAATTGAACTGAAGGCAAACAAAACTCATGTGTAGATTTAAAAAGCAACATGAAAAAGGAGAGAGCACTGGGAAAGAAAACATTTTCTACTTAGAAACATTTAGATATTTGAAGGTACATCTCATCCTGGATCTAAAAACTTTTCCAAAATAACTCTTTCAACATGCTCTTTTCTCCATACCCCAACATGTAGCTTAGGTAAGCTGTGGTTACTTCTATGAACACTTAGAGCTCATACCTCTGAAGGATCACACAAATCAGACAACTTTTTTTTTCTTTTGGAAGCTGGATTAATATCTTTGAGATATGCCTTACACCTTTGTACTTGCTGTAAATACGTCTAACATGTCATTTACAATATGAACTGTATTTAAGTCTCTATATATTTCACAAAAATGAAATTAGAAGTCTTTTCAGAATGTCTTTGAGACATTTCTTTTCCAAAATTAATAACACGGTGGTCTAAAATATATAAAAAATAGTGATTTGTTTTACTATGAATCATTCAGGTGAAGATCTAATGAGAGACCTTGTATTTATGAACTTTGTGAATGACATCATCATACCTTGGTAACAAAGAAACAAAAAATAGCAAAAGATTGCACTGTGATTAAACACATATTTTTATTCAAAACCCAGAGTTAGGTATAAGGTATGAAGTAAATATGTAAGTCAAATCTTAAAAAATTACCTAGGTGAAATATAATTTTCTTAGTCAAAAGAAGAGTAAAATGGTGAGAGTTCTATAAATGTTGTAGATGCTGTAGGATCATAGAATACCAGGTTGGAAGGGACTTCAAGGGTCATCTGGTCCAACCTTTCCTGGCAAAAAAAAAAGTCTAGAAAAGCTGGCCCAGCACCCTGCCCACCTGAATCTCAGAAGTGTCCAATGTTGGGGACTTCACCACTTCCCTGGGGAGGTTATTCCAATGGCTGATTGTTCTCATTGTCAAATATGTTCCTCTTGTGTTCAATCGGAATCTCCCTGGGAGAAACTTATTTACATTACCCTTCATCTTTTCATAAATGATGGAACGTGGCCTGATGAGCACTTCCACCAGCTCCCTTAGTACCCTTGGGTGGATGAATCTGATCCCATACACCTGTGTATGGGTAGTAGGTCACTAATCATTTCCGTTTGGATTATAGAGGCTTCATTCTGCTCCCCATCCCTGTCTTCAAGCTCAGGGAGCTGGGTACAGTGAGAACAACTGGTTTTACTATTAACACTGTGGTAAAGAAGATGTTTTAAGTATCTTGGCCTTTTCCTTATCCTTTGTCACTATGTTTCTCCCTGCATCCAGTAAAGGATGGAGATTCTTCTTAGTCCTCCTTTTGTTGCTATTGTATTTAAAGAAACATTTAGCATAGAGGTTGACATGTGTGGGATGACTGCAGAGGCCTTGACATTTCAAAGGATGATAGATGAGAGCACCAAGATAGCAACAACTCACCAGTAGACAATTATTTGTCACAAAAGGAGTTTAGACTTGTGAACTGGTTAAAACCTACTCTGTGTATCAAATTCAAATGGACTTACACATCACCAAAGAAAGAACAAGGTTAGCAAAGGCATGGAAGCATGTTAGAGTGCATAAGAGAAGTTTAGAAAAAACACAAAAATTATACCAGAGAGTACCATAGCAAAGAGCAAGAAGCTGTCAGCTACGGCTTCTTCTGGCAAGGCACTTAGGATGACAACAACTGATTGTAATCCCTTCCATCCCAGCCTCAGTCTGATGTCATGGAGAGTAGGACCCAGAAGAACAGTGGAAGAATGAGCATAACATCAGAAGGTGAAGTCTGTATATGCACGTATCATTTTAAATGTATACAATTCAAACCATTAGATTTAGCATCATTGTAATTGTACTGGTAGTAATGCTCTGTTAAGACTTTTAAGACTTTAGACTAGAAATAAATCATAGAATCATAGAATCATTTTGGTTGGAAGAGACCTTTAAAATCGAGTCCCTTGGTGTGTTTCTTTTGCCATTAGAAAGATTGCAAGTGTAAGAAACTTGTGGGAAATGAAGCAGCTTATTCTGTAACTTTGGATGCAACAAATTGGCAGTGCTGGACCTTTTGAATTCAGACTCTGAACCCACCTGCACCTGCTGGGTGGGTTTACACAAGTCACTCCTATCTCTCTGTGCCTCATTATTTTCCATCAGAAAAATAAAGGTAGAAAGACTCACCTCTACTGATAGAAAACACTGAAAAAGAATAGCTAGGTAGTGTGGATCAGGATGAAACTGGCACAAAATTCAATGCTGAATTTCAAGACTTGACTCCCTCTGGAATTTTTGAAGCCCAAAAGTTCACAGGTTATCAGACAATGTCTCCATGAGTGCTCAAGTTTTACTCTTGCTGTTGACTCCAGTATAATGAGAGAGAGAGGAGTTGGTCCTGTATCAATTTCTCCAGCATATACAGTTTGCTGATCTCATGACAGCTCCTCAGGAAGAAGCAACACTTTCTTAAGAAAGATTTTCAAGGAAACGGGTAGAAGTTATATGCCAAACTGATGTCATGATATTTCCCATTTAAAAAAAAATATATTTGTACACTGTGATTATTATTATCTATAACTCTAATCTCTAGCTCATCTTTATTACTCTTAATTTACAATTTTTAATATATAAGCCGAAAAAAAAAATTACTTTTATGTAGATGTTAGACAACATGAAATCTAGCGTATTTCAACATCAAAAAGTAAAAGCATATACTTCATACACCTTAACTCACCTATACAATTTTTGCTGTGCTACAGTCTGCTCCTACAAGGTGCAGTGTCTGTGCAGAGCAGCAGTCATTAACAGGCAGGCAGACATGTTCCGAGATCTGCAGGGACAAATCATTAAACTATACTGTGTTCATGTTACCTGAGATGGAACACATGGGTGGCATGGCAAGGATGATAATAATAAAATAATACCATGACAATAATGATATGAATGATAATGATAGCAATTATAATAATTATAATAATGACAATAGTAATAATGAGCAAGGGGTTTTCTTAGCTTTAAAAATTGTCAGGTTTATCAGCCTGATACATTCCCATTACAGCAGCCTTCAACTCCTTAAGAGGTATCTGCTTAAGTATGCATATATGTATCTATGTATCAATCGATAGATACAGATGTGGATATTGAGTTTTAACAATCTTAAAATGCATGGACAGCTTTGAAAGAGTGCTGAAGATGATGATATCAGCCAGAGACCCTAGTGCCTCTGCTCAAGAGAGGTCAACCAAACCAGACCAAATGTTACCCAAAGTTATTCCAGCTCTGCATTGAAATGGTGAAGGTTGGCTTATTTTCTGATATTGTGTGTGAAAAAAAAAAAAAAAATCAGTTTATCCTTTTGAGAAGTGTGGAAAATCATCAGGTGAAATACTAGTCAGTTTTGCATGCTTTTTTGCAATACTGTCACAGTTTAGGGTCAGGGTGGCCCTTAGACCTGTAATAGATGCTCTCTGTTTACCCCCTCCCTCCCCAAAGGGGAAAAGAATGGGAATAAGGGAGAGACATTTAGCAATTAGGAAAGTAAACTAGAACAGCTTTAATGAAAATGAAAATAATAATAAAAATGGAATATTTGCAAGTAAAATACAAAACCAGTATCAAACCCAACTCGCCTGATGGCAATTACATCACTGTCACCGATGCTGTGGAGCAGGCACCTGGGGAGTCCCAGGCTGGGCCCCACAGCAGACAGGAGCTGTGTTCAGGAGCTGGATTATAGTACCTGATTCGGGAACACAATGCCTGGGATCGAAGGCAGAATGAACAGAGCCGTCCTTGGATGCTCCAAAGAAGGAACTAAAAGAGGACCTGAGCCAAGCCAAGCAAAGCTGGCAAAACAGTCCAAGAGGGGAGAAGAGCCCGGGAGCCCCCAGAGAGAGATCGAGCAAGCAAGCTATAGACCCTCCAGATCTCTCTGCTTTATATTGAATATGACATATATGGGATGGAATACCTCGTTGGTCAGTTTGGGGTCAGCTGTCCTGTCCACTTCTCCCTGCAGGTGCAGCCTTTCACTTTCCTGCAACCCCCAGTGTGGTATACAAGATCTAGCAGTAGCCTTGGTCTGCATATCAATCCTTGGTAGTAACTCTAAACATGGGGTGTTACCACTGCTGGCAGCAGACACTGTGAAAACAGGCTGCTAACTTCAGACAGTGCAGTTAGTCAGAAGAACTGAGATGAAAAGTAAAATCACTGAACAGAACCAGCTGTTCTCACCCAAACCAGGACAAATACCATCTGGCTAGGCTATAAAGAATAAAATATGACACTTAATATGTCACTTGACTAAATTATTAAAGCCGCTTAATTGACTTTGTATATATAAAAGAATGTAACATGCAAGCTTTTAAAAGACTTAAAAAAAGAGATAAAACTGCACTGAAGGATATTAGTTTCTTCCTCAATCTCTAGTCACATTTAAAAAAAATAAAAGGTGACGAGGCTGCAACACATTTTGTATTTCTCATTTATATCCTTTTATTCATGCCCCCTGCACAGAGGACACAAATGTACACAAGTATTTTTAGACTGGTATAAAAGAGCCTTAGTGTGCATTTAATGTGTTTTAATGTTTGTGGTTTTTACAATAAGAAAGAAAACTAAGAAAAATAAAAACAAACAAACAAAAAAAACCCCAACAAAAACAACCACCACCCCACCCCACCCCAAAAAAAAAAAAAAAAAAAAAAGAAGAAAAATTACATGGATGTGACATTCAGCATGTCTAGTGCTTGTCTCTAACAATTCAAGAGATAAGTGATGTACTTAAGCACTCAGGATATCTCTTGTCTGTCTTGAGACATCTAAGAGTTAAAGAAGATTTGTGGATGGACTAAAGAGATGTCCCAGCAACCCACCAAAACGTTTTACTCCCTCCCCCGACCTGAGAACTGGGGACTTTAGTGGGGGACATGCTGAGATTGGAAACAAAGGAGTTCTACAGCTGACGCTGGGAGCAGAATGTCCAGTGATAACCAGGCCTT
>JANHGN010010265.1:0-14416 GCA_024605025.1 Megaceryle maxima | reverse complement strand
GGAATTCATAAAAATACTGTCAGAAGGCCAAGATAGGGCATGAGCATAAAGAGGCTAATTTCATTTTCTGAATTGAGAAGTATGGATGTTTTTATGCAGTTACATGTATTATAACATCCTCCTTATGAAAAAGGTGCTTTAGCACAGAATGACTAATCACAGAGAAATAAGTGTACCATTGTCATTCTCCCAAAGGAAACCTAATTTTGTGCAATACAGCATTCAAAACCAAACCATCAGCGTTTATTTTCCAGTATCTCGTCTGACAACTGAATGAATAACCATCACATGAACAAAGAGCAATCTGTTTGCTTTATAACCAATGCAGTTTCATCCACTTATGAAATAATGAAAACGAACACCTAACAGCAATGTAAAATGAATATGATGAACTAAGTTTTTGAGCAATCTCTGAGAAGGGAAAAGTAAACTGTAGGTTGCACATCGTTTGCTGATGTACAGTTGACTATTATTTGCTTAGTAGTGATAATACATGAAACTCTAAAGCTGTATACACCTGAGATGTGTGACCCTTACACAGAGTTTCTGTACTCCAGTAAATGAGGTATGAGTACTTTTTCCCATCCTTCCTTCATTTCTCTGCTCCTCTATGTCTGGTCTGTTCTCTATTTGCTTGCAAAGGCAGCTCACACTGTCATCCTGTAGGCTCATGTACTGCGTGAAATAACATCCACACACCATTTGTATCAACTATTTTTTTTCTCTCAAAACAAATACTTATGTAGCTACTTCTACGGCATCTTTTATCTTTTTTTTTTTTTTTTTTTCTTTTTTCCCCCATGGAGTGAACTTATTGTTTACATGTTGTTGATCCTTCAGAGTCTTCCTTTCAGAAGGTTTTGTGCCTTCCTCTGTTTTTCGTGCAGGGTATTACAGTGCTCATTCCCATTCCTTCCTCCATTGCAACTTCTAAAAATAATCAGCCATAAAAGTAGCTATTAAGCTTTATTGTTACCAGCACAGTGAGATTAATAGTGGTGAATATACTGTGCCTCACTAAAAGGGTGCCTTAAGTTGTTTGACACATCTCCCAGGACAGTTAGGGAGTTCTGAGAAACCCCAGTGTTTCCTGTTACCCCTTTGATGGTAATATGGGTCTGCATTGATTTTTCCAGTCATCTGTGCCAAACAGGAACAATTTAGATCATAGGGAGGTAATAAAATAATCTTCACAAGCAATGAATATAGTTAAGTGGGTCAGAAACTGTATTTCTGTTTGTGGGAGAGAAAGGATCTGATAGTCTAGTATCTTTCAGTGAAATTCTAAATAAAAAATAAAAAAACATCTGGTTACTGTGCTTTGGGACCACTGAAGCATTTAATTTCTCTTCGTCATCTCCTTTCATTTCAAAAAGGTATAATTTATTATTATTTTAATCTGGCTTTTCAGTTCAACCTTTTCCTTTGCCTACCTATGATTTTCAGTGGCATACAACACATCTTACTATGAATTAGCAGTGAAATCCTCATGAAATGTTTTTCACATTGTCAAAATGAAATAATTTCCCATTTCTGGAGTGCTTTGATAAAGTTCAGATTATTTTTTAAAACTTTTTCCTGTTAAACATGTAGTTGAAACAAACTGTTCTTAGGAAAATTTTCAGAAAATGTTAATTTTTCTCAGTGAAATTAATTTCCAGTGACTGTGATCAGTGCTGGAGATTATCCAAGGAAACCAGGTTTTGAAATGTAGCTTCTAGGTCGCAGGCTATACCACTTTTTTCCTCAGTCACAATATTAAACTTAAATTAGGTGCACATGCCATCATAATCTTTTTATCTCTCAACTTTGGCTTTGGGAAAATGTAGCTATAAAAAATAATATGCATGACCTAGGCTTATATCACCAGTGCTCCAGTGGCTATGTCAGTATCTACTCTGTTTCTTTTTATTGGCTTTTTTGTTGAGAGGTAAATGCTTCAAAATTTCCACTATGTGGCTCTATTCCAGAGCTGCCTTTTCTTTTTCCTTTGTGAAGGGTCAGCATTTCTAAAAATAATAGTAAGATATTTTAAAATGGATGCTGATAAGTGAAAAGTGTTCAGGTGAACAATTACATTTCTAAGAATATATGAGCACAGGAACATCTTCAGACATTAACTAATAAAAGCAATAAATCCTTCTGTTTGCTCAAGATACGGTTAAAGCTAGTTTTATTGACAGTGATAGCAGTATTATTACAGGATGTCTGTGACTTCGCTTTTCATGAGCTCCTGAGTTGTATTCATTCCTCTGCTGTCATGAAGAATATTTATATAAGAGAATTACACTATGTCAGTGTAATTGTCATGGTCATATGCAGTGTGAATTTGTGGTATTGAAAAGGACCAAGAGAATCAGTCAACTGGAGAAATATCACTGTGAAGAAGGTACAGTATTAATCAATTTTCTGAAGTTTCTTTTTAATGCCAATACAAACTGCTCTTTGAATGCCATGCCTAGAAAACTGTGTATTGAGCCTCCTAAAAGAAAAGTATATGTGGCATAACTATCTTTTCTGTATCTTATGCCCTATTAAGTCTTTTGAGTGTCCATTTAACATGGGAGACACAATGCAGCTGCCTCCTGAGATGCTTCAGAGTCTCAAAAGAGAAAACAATACAGAGGAATGGGTGTTCTGCACAGAATTTTCTACTGATTGTTGATCTCTGTGTAGTTCCTGGGTCAAGCCTTCCATGTGTATCTAATCTTGCTCCAGAGGCATCATTTGCTAGGCTCCTTTTGTGGACTTCTGTGAGGCTTTTTTGTGTGTGTTTTTTTGTGTGATTTTTTTTTTTGTTGTTTTGGTTTTTTTTTCTAAAACAAGTTAGTTTATGGGTCCTCCATTGAATTGATGCATTAGCTTTATTACTAAGTTGCATAGCTTTAGACCTAATTACAGCTAAAGATATGGCTGAAAAAGCATACTGTTGTTGTGATTTATTATGAGTCGTGCTGTTGGAGTGTACTAAATACCTGAACTTCTCAAATAAATTGAAAAACAATTTGTAATTCTTTTCAGGACTGGAGGCTATTAAGAGACAAGAAAGGCAGCTTACCTACAAACAAACATCCAGTACTACTAGCATGGTTTATTTTCCATTTGAACACAAAATTCTTGTGCAGCACAAAACCTTTACAGATCGATTTAGCTGTGGAAATGACTAAGCAAAAGCTTTTTACCTCTCCTTAGTCTATATCAATCACCTGATTACAGAAAATAGCTTGTATTAAGTGGTCCACAGTCTAAATGTCAAATGTTCACTTAAAGATCAGAGCTTCAGCTGGTATCTGTGGACATGATTACATTTAATCTACTGCATATGCATCATTTTACTTCAGTAGAGGTCTGTTTAAAGTATCTGTAAGCACACTGGAGCCTGCAGAAGAGACAGAAAATTGTTATTACTTTTTCTTCCATGAGACATGTTCTGATAAAATTGCAGTTTCTGAGATCTATGAAGCCACCTACTGGCAAGTTTTTTTATAATAACCTTGTCCATGCTATTTTCACCCTGTTGAAATCTTGACAAGGTGCTTGGGACAAGTTTTAGAAAGCCTTTTACAAATGTATTATTGACTTATTCAAGTATCAAGGCCTTGAAGTACCGGGTTGTTCAAGAATTTCTGTGGCACTGATGTGCCTTCTCAGCTGAAGAGTGAATTCTGTCTGAGTACTTTGGAGGAAAAAGGAATTACGTTTAAGTCAAATTTTTCCACTGCTAGTTCACGCCCCACTAAGTTAGGTGACAGTGATTCATTGGTGGCTCTTGGTGTATGACAGTAAAGTCTATTACACTGCTCAATAGTAAGATAAATGCAAATAATGATGGTAGAAATGTGGATGGCTTTTTATCAAAGTTCCTCTATACATTTTGCAAATATTGCATCAATGAATTGGCTGCATATGAACAAGTTGCAATAAAAGGGAGTGGATGTAGGAGGTTGGCAGCATGACACAAGAGCCTTCAGGTGTTTGAACTTCTAGGAATCATTTCCAAAGTGTCCATTCAGTGCTGCTACAGCTGATGGAAAACTTCCTGTATCTTCAGAACTGAGGTGGTACTACTGACTGCACAAGGTCTGCTCTTAACTTTGTCACTCAAACGATGGATGTAAACCAAACTTGTCAATAATTTTGTAAAATGTTTCAATAAATTAAAAACTTTGTTAAAAAAACCCCAAAACATATATATGTGTGTGTGTACATAACAGTGCACATATGCTGATGTAAAAATCATACATGTGCTTTTTGGTTTTATTCTAGGGTAATTCATTAATCAACTGAAGACTGTCCTGGAGAACAAGCATCTCTTACAGGAATCCATGCAAAGTTAGTTCTTTTCATCAACACAGAATTCCCAACAGTCTTTTAGAAGTAATAATAGAAATGTAAAGAAAATAATAAGCATAACAGAAAAATAATAACAGAAGCAAAATCCTCTTACTTAAGAACCATTTTCTAGCAAATAAACTGATGAAATCAGCACTTACTGAGCTTATCAAGCAGCTGCTTCTGAAACAGATCAGGTATTTTGCTGATAAAATTTACATATTTTTTTTCCCTGTGTAAGAAAAATTGACTGATATAAAATTAAGTACTTCCATGGAAGCCCACTGAAATGTCACCACTGATGTCAGATGGATGTTTCAGTGTTCAGGAGAATTATAGAATACAAGAATCCTCTACTATCCCTGCCATGGATGACTCTAAACATTCCCCAGTCTAATACTTCTTTCTGCTAACCTCTCCTCCTATCATTTTGTCCTGCAATACTTGGCCTGTGATTCTGAAGAGGAGTTTCATCAGAGTGACTGTTACATGGGAAGTGTGCTTGAGTTCTCTATTTCAGTATTTTAAATGTTAGAAAAATCAATTTTATTTTCTAATTGGCATCTGTGTTTGCTTCTTCTTTAATCTAGCTAGTTCTTGACGTGCTTGGGAAGTGGCTCCTGATGTGGGGCTGACGTTCCTGAAGGAAAGAACAACAGAGCTGTGGGAAGGCCCATGCTGGGCTGCTGCCAGAAACAATATAGCCACGTTACTGCTGCACTCTGTACAGATTAATTAGCTCTGTCGAGAAGCAAGTGTCACACTGTGCTAACATGGCTACCTTTGTTCTGTAGCTTAAACTAACTCATTTAGACCTGACTTAGGTACCTTTAGATAAGTGCAGTGTCTTTATCCTTGGAATACATCACGGTAAAATGATTCATTCTACAGTGCTAATCATTTCTGGCAAGTTATGGTCAGTGTTAATCCATGACATGTAGCAGATGCTCTGTGATGATATCATCTCACTCTTACTTGTATCCACCTGTTCAGAGGAAAACAGCTGACCTGTAAAGTCATCTCCCAGCTCTGTCAGTGCACATATGAAGCATTGCTCTGAGCTGTTCATTTCTCAACTAGAACATGTCCAACAGGAATGTAACTCTTTCAGCCTCAGGAGATGTTAGCAAAGATCAGGCTAAGTGCTAAGCCACTAACTCAAATGAGATCTCCCTGAGCTGGGACTGGTCTCTTGTCTCCGAGGACTGGAACAGGAACACTGCATTCTTGTGTATACACTTGTTAATTTGCACAGTATATGGGGAGTATTGGCTCATTTAGTCCTTTCTTGAATTGTTGTATGTTGGTCTTTCTATTATCAGGAAGACTATTACAGCCATTTAAATATTTAGATTCAGAAATAAACTCATTTTGGACACAAGCAGTGTGGAAACCAGGGTCACATGGGGATTGTATGGCTGTCTCTGGTGTTTGCATGAGGAAGCTTGTTAAGTATTTCTTTGTATTGTCCTACGTGTACCAAGTCTGTACATATGATCTTGATATGATAACCAGATTTGACATACTGTGACAGAAAAGGCCAGTAATATCTGTGCAGGGGAGAAGAATGTATCACTTGGTAAGACACAGCTGGGCATTGAAGTTTAATGTTAAAATGGTAACAGCTAGTTGGATATAATGAGTTGAATGTGTAAGGGAAGATATCCTCACCAAATGAGTAAGTTGAGAGGCCAATCCTTGCTGGCAGGAAAGTTCTGAGTATCTTAGTAGTTATGTAAAACATGAGTACACGAAGGAAATGAATCATACAGCTGAAGGTTGTTTGAAAATGTCGTGTCACTGGGTGTGCTACTCTGAGTTCATGTGCAGCAAAGCGAGCTAAACTTATTTCAGGTTACTAAAGTAAGAGGAAATTTTTGAATAATCATCACTATATAATGACCTAGATGACAATGGGTAGGTTAAAAATAAGAAACGCAGTTTTGCATTTCAGGGAAATGAGAGTGTCTTTCCTCTGGGAATCAGGGAAAAAATTGAATGTGAGGAAGAGAATTTCTAATTTTAGACCTGACTATCCTCTCCTTTTGGAACGCTACACAGTCATTAATATTTTTGCAAAGGGGTGTGAAATGCTATTGTTCAGATTTGGTAAGCCTACCACTCATGCCCTGATTTCTCTGGTATGAGTATGCCCAGGTCAGCATAACAGAGACTCCAGTTCTGACCTTTCTGGTTTTAGATTTCTTTTTAATGTCCCCATTTTAGCGGAGAAGAAGTAACAGCCAGTGTCAAGAGGACCACAGCTTCACAGGTGACTGAGAAGTGTTGTATAATGGAGAACAGGATTCATGGCGTTTCCATAAAACTAATATTAGAGATTGTTTAAGGTATTTGCAAGGAAAACTGCTTATGAATTGGAAAACAAATTACATTTCCCAGGATGTTCTGTGTTTCAGTGAATGATACTGAAATACATCATTTTCCCAGAAAATTGACATTAAAAAGACTCTGAGAGAACTGTCTAAACAGTAAGAATATGCGGAGTTACAAGGAGTCAGGATTTTTTTTCTCATGACTTCACAACTCTGTGTGTAGCCAGGGAAAGTGAGAGAGACAGAGGGACCCAGTGAAAAAGGCTTTGGGGGCTCCCTGCTCATTCCTATTAACCTGACAGTGAACATGCTCTCCCCAGTTTGTGGGTTGAGGGGCTGAGCATGAAAGAGGTGAATTTTCTGCTATTAATTATCTAATTGCAATTGCTGAAAATATTATATTATTAGCATTTCATTGCAGTATTTTTTTTTTTCTTTTTGGGTATAAAAATGTTTGCAGCTAATGTGGTTGTCCAAAGAAGCAGGTTGGGTTTGTCACTTCCTGGTATTCTGTTCACATGAATGACTGTGCCACTGAAATGAGGCTGCAGTCTTAAGTACACAGATAAATATTCTTCTGGACACTGGAATAATAAAGAGATGTTTTCTTCTGTCACTTGCTGAAAGTGATTTTTGTTTATTTCACAAAGTGAGGTATGATGGGGTATTTGTGACTCCATTTTTTGTCATGTCTCCATTTGAGCTGATAACATGTAGTTTGGTAAACTTAGGAAAATATTTACCAAAAATAGCAGTTAAGAAGCAGTGTTTTTGAAGATTTTGTTGCTCTTTTCTTTTAGTATTGGTTCTGCAGAGTTGAGAGGTATCAAGAATGCTGGGAAAGGGACCTTTGATTGCTTAGTTGAATAGCCTTCAAGTAACTGCAGAACAAAACAATAATGAAAGAGGATCAAAGTACTCCAAAAGGATTTATATCAAGGAACCTGAAGAATCTGACCCAAAGCTTTTAGAAAGTTTCTCTAATTAATAAAAACATTCTTAAAAGTCTTCAAGCTGTAAATGTATCTTTCCTTCCAAGTTATGCCCTCAGTTTTCACATAATACAAATAATATCCCTCTCTATATTTTTTTTTTTTTTCCGTGTTTCCATTTCTGTTTTTCAAAATCTGTTCCCATACAGCCTTTTTTATTTATGGAGATTGATCATGTTTTTTCCTTATACTTATTTTAATGACACCAACACACTTAACCTGTGAACCTAGGCCGTTTTGGTTCAATGATAATTTGTCTGAAGTTGTCATTAAAGTCAGTTGTCATTGTCAGCGCAGATTGTAGGACAGCTAATTTGTACCATGCTGTTATAGCTGCTTAAGGCAGAGGGAAGGTCCTTGCTATGACATCTGTCATTCTTGGGAGAATACTGCCACAAAGACATAGAAAGAGTTGTCTCATGGCTTCTCATTTCCTCATTCTTTAGTTTTCTGTATGGGAATGTTGATTTTACCCCATTACAATCCCTTAAATATCAGTTTATGTGTTTGCACCATGTCTTTGCCCAGACATGTCTAAAGCTTTTGTTCAGACATACTTTAAACAGGGTAATTCCATCTAATCACTTACTTCCTACAAGCCCATCATGTGGAGCTGTTCATTAATGACCACAGGTTAATATGTTTAAAGTGCCATCCAAGAGAACTGTGTCCTTCAAGAGATGAATTTAAAGTTCACAGTTACCTCAGGAAAAATTCAAGCTCAGCAAGGTTCGTATCTGACACTTTCAAGAGCCTGCCACATCCCTGCCTGCTTGTGATGCAATTTATTTGCATAAAATAACAGAGAGAAAAGCACTGAAAGAAGAGGTTTCTCTAAGTCAGATTGTGAACAGGCTGAACTGAACCTAAAATATTTGACAATCCAATAGTTGAGTAATTATAAAAACCTCAGCCTTGCATCTATGTGCATTTAGTTGCTAACTTTAAAGGGGCCAGGTTTTCACCCAGTGTCTGCTGAAGACCTTTTAAACTAACATTGCATTTAGTCTGCTTGTCCGATACAGATCCTGGGAAAGGCATACTTCAATAATGTGTCTGTAGTTGATTTCCGACAGAAAAAACAACTTTCCCTGAATCCATATGGTTGCTAGTAAAATGCATTGTTAGCAGAATTACTGTATACAGTGGTTTTAATAACACATGCTATAAGTTGTCATTTGTAATCATCACTGTTTCAACTGACTGTCTGCTCCTGGCTCATGTGTTGAAAGAGTAAGGAAAAAAAATTACATGCTGTCTTGCTTTAACCTCAAAAGGACAGGGTGGTGCAATCTAGCAATTACAGGAGTTTGAGTTCTTGTCCACTGTAAGCAATTTTTGAAAGTTCAACACCTACTAATGTATGACTGAGAAAAATCCATACAGAATTATAAAGCTTCAGAATAATTGAAAACCAATATCTCGTCAAGAAATGTGAAGAAGTGACATTTATCTACAGATACATAAGTTCCAAAATTAGTATTACATGTTGAAATTTTAATACATAATTAGAGATTTATTCTGAATGGACATTTTGAAGTATTGACTTCAGAAAAAGAAGGTTATCAGGGAAAAATATTATCTTTTAGATTTCTTTCTTTCATTAAATTTATCTTTTCGATAACTTTTAGATTATTAGCTTTCAGGGATTATCCACTGCTATCCCCTGTTCTCCTTTTACACATCCCTTCCTTTTCTTTGAGCAGCTCCAATCTTGTGCTATTGTATCACAGCCCATCAGCAGACATTCTCTTTAGAAACAACCAGGGACTGTCTACCTGTCACAGCAGATGGAAGTGTCTGCACTCTGAAGAGAAATACTGCATCTGAGTCCCTTTCTTGTCCTGGTCACAGACTAACAGAGGTGAGGAAGGCTGCAGAACATGGAATGGTGTCTGTATGATGTTGGGTACCCTCCCACACAAAAGTTAATTCAGTCCTTAAATGACACAGATATATCTATGTCTGTCATAGGTATAAAATAAGCTATTTTCCCTAAGAAATTAGGTGTGTATATATATATATACACACACATGCAAAAGGATTTATTTTCAGTGCTGTTTACCAGTCTGTAGATAATCTCAAATCCAGTTCATATCTTAGCCCTTTTATAACCTACAATGTAAACATATTTATCAAAATAAATGCATTTATGCTGCAAGGCCATATTTATAGCAGTGTATAACTTAGCTAAATTTAAAGTGTTTGGGAACACATTTGTCATGCTTAACATTTGACTCTGGAAATAATTTTTTTAATGGTTTGTCCTTTTCTAAGACTGAAGTTAAGGAAGAATACTGTTGTTTATTCTTTGCATCAGACAAAAAATTCTGTGAAATTTTTTGTTGAGAAGTTTGAGTGCTTTCAGTCAATTTAATTATTTGGGATATTTGTCTTGGTAGTAGATATATGTGTTTACCATCTGTGAAATATCATCTTGGTTTGCCAGTTTCCAAGAATGTAGAATGACTGTGATTTCTTACATACTGAGCAGAGTCCAGGGTGGTGGGACAGTGGGGTAGTTTGAAGACTCACTTTGGACTGAGCACACTTTAAGTTCATATAACTCCTGCATGGTGACTGGATAGGATGTGTGACATCCTAGAGCAGAACAGAACACTTTTTCTTACTATACTTCAAAAACAGGTCTAAAATACAGCAATAACAGCACAACAAGCTGTGGAGGAAAATTCTCCATTCAGTGCAGTTAAGAGCAGGGCAATATCCACCTAGACAATGATGAACACCAGAAAAGAAGGTCAGTGTTTGCCCATTGCTTTGCAAACAAGAATGGGCAAAGAAGGACAAGCCTTCTGAAGAAAACCCAACATTCCCATGGTTCTTGTGCAAAGCAGGTCTTTTAGAAGACAGTCTGCGATCATATCACTAAACACTGTATTGTAAAGGATGTGAAGAAGTTAGCAAAATGTTCAAATTGCTTTTTCTCACAGTACTTGACTCTACTGCCTTATCTTTACAGCCTTAAATCAGTGATTTATTTTTTTACTGTTATTTATCTGTCATGTATAATGTAAATAGTAAAATGTTCCTTTTTTTTTGACACATGAAAATATTACATATGACAATGTTTAATTTTCGTTATTCATAATTTCTCAGGAAAATTAAAGAATGAATGTTTTTTACGATAATACACATATGTGCACTTCCTTTATATTCAGGTCTTTATCAGTTTCCCAGAATTGATTTTTCTCTGTATTTCTAGAAGCCTCTACAATATAGAACAATTTATTCTGTTACATAAGTAAGGAAGTTTTTCAGAGATAAGAATGAATAAATCTTCAGGTTTTTAATGCTGATAAACACTGCATTAGCCACAGTGCAATTATAAGTACTTTGTAAGTCTTTTCAGCTAATAAGCACAGTTCAACAAAGCCTCTGCAAAGTGGACGATGGTAGCTGAGAAGAAACCTCTTTGTGGCACTCTCAGACGCAAACCTACCAACAACTTTGTACCTCACTTTTATAACTGTAAATGAAAGCAATTGTGGTCTATAAGCACTTGGTGAGAAGACTGTTATTTTCTGGTTTGATCCCAGAGTGCCAGGTGTTGTCTTGTTTCCACAGGCACTCCAAACTTTTCCACCAACTTAGTGGGTTATTCTGTGTTCATACTAATGTGATCTGAGGTCTCATTCCCTGCCACTGAAGTCAAAGAAAAGACACTGACTGCAGCCTGGATGTTGCACTCAGGACAAGCTGGTCTCTGTCTTTTTATGAAACTGTGCAAATGAACCCAGATCTTTGAGGCTAAGTATGAATATGACAGCATTGCATGAAAATCTTTCAATTCTTCTATCAATTTTTTATAATAGTCATTTTTTGTACCTTTACACTGGATCAGAAAATGCAGTTGCTTCTTTGAGTTTAAAGTAAGATTCTGTCTGTGTCTCAATCTTGTGGTGGGAAATTCAGATATAGAAACACTGTTTGCATGCTTTATCATTTTAGAGCTTGCTTTTTTTTTTTTTTTTTTTTCTAATAACATATGTAAGAAAAAGCTGCCTGCCTAGAACTAAGCAAAATCTGGCATAAGACATAGCAAATGTAGGCTTTATAGTGCTGTCTTGCTGGTTTATGTAATACAGATCTGTATGCAGATAATTAATATACCATATATCATACAATTGATCTATACTAACTGCTATAGCAAAGTAGGTATATTTTAATGTGTAGAATTAGTATTGCATGCAGGCCAAGCTATAATAAATAAATAGTACAACTGCAATAATGCCACAGCAATGCCTCAGCAATTCATTGGCATAGATAGACTTAGATGTAAATTACTGTAACAGTTAATTTGCAGAGCACTGCATATAGCAAGATAAAATATAGGCCATGCTTTGGAAATTAGTGTGCAGATAAAATTAGTGAAACATTGTATTTGACAACAGATACAAATGTATTTTTTTAAGGAGGAAAAACCTCCTACTTCCCTAGATGGTATCTGCTTGATTTCAGATTTCTGTTTTATCAGTAAAGATGAAGGTTTAGAAGGCACAGACAACTGCAACTGGTCTGCATCTTTGTCTTCTGTCTGCCTCTAATTGTAATGGTCATCTTAATAAATGAGTGTTATTATCTCTGTAGGAAAGATGGTGGTGAGTCTGTGAGTCTCTGTATCAGTTATGAGAGTGACTAATTTGAAGGTTGAACTGTCATGTTATAATTCACTGAAACTAGCCCAAATTAGTCACCCACCAGTATTCTTTGACTATAGCCAGTTCTGTCAGAGGAAAAAAAAAATGAAAGCAGGAAAGGTTAGAATTTAACAAATACATTTTCATCACTTTAAGTAACATTGAAAAAAGTGTTTACTCTCATAGTTGCTCTTATGATGCATTTTGCTCCTGGATTTAGAGCTGCACATCAGCAAAATTTTGGACAGAATAAATTCTCTTTCTTCTGTTGACTCCAGTTTCATGAAGGAGTTGCACATACTTGGAATGTACTTCCCTGACTCTGATCAGGAAGTGTATAATACCTAATCTATTGTTCTCTGTGAATAAAGACAGGTAAATAAGTAATACGAGTGGCTTCAGTCATGCAGAAGGAATTCAGGTGAACAGGGAAGTTCTGGTTTAGGAAAAAGTAGAGAAACTTCCAAAGTGCTTTACCGACAAGGAAGTTGAATGATTGGAGAAATAAATGCCCATAGAAGCATTTGGAATGTACACAGAACCACTCTTTGGGGTCAAATTCTGCTGTAACTTTTGTCAGATCAGCAGATTACTGGACTCATGCCTGTACAATAAGTATATGGCCAGATGAAAGTCACACAGCAGTAGAATGTTAACACGGCACAGGGAAAAGGCTGTGCTGGGTAGGAGTTACATAGGAAAGATTCAAATTCCCCTTTGAACTGCATGGAGGGATATATATATAAATATAAATGGAATATACTTTCTTTTACAGCAGTTCTCACTGAGAGGAGTCCACTTTTCTAGGTGCTATGAGAATGCAGAGTTGAAAGACCACCAGTTTTCAGTAAAATGAGATTTCACAGACTGAGCAAGTAATTGTGTAGAACTAGCCATGGGGTGACTATATTCTCTTCTCTTGCAGGTAGTAAGTTTAGGTTTTATGTTAATCATGGAGGAAGGTACTGAACAAAAGACAAATTCTGATTTATATTATATTAGTACAAATCTGGGATAACTTTGTCACTACCTAAAGTGTTTGGCTGAGGAGTGTTGCCAAAGAGATGGTTAGAGTATACCTGTATATCCTGACCTCATTCCAGCCACAAACAGGGACATATGGTGAACCTATGTCCATGAAAGGAAATCTCTATGCATATACCAGAAAGGACCATGATTCACTCTCTGTCTCTAATCTAATAAAGTGGAGATAAGGATGTCCCAGGACTTTGCAACATAAACTGATGCTTAGCATCGACAAGAACTGTATTTTTTCATTGACAGATCTTCCTACTAGGGCAATGTGAGCTCAACAGTTTGCTACAATCCTTATGAGAATTTAAAAAGCGAGACTGGTTTGATTGCAAGAGTTCTCTTGTGAAATTTTCTCTCTGTAAAGCCATCTTGCTATTTTATGCTTTAACAGCCAGTGTCTTAGGTTGAACCAGTACAGTATGAATTCAGCTTGGTATAAGCAAATTTCATCTGATCTGAGTAAATGAAAAACCCTGAACAGGGGCTGTTGTACACGAGCTGAAAAGCATCTTCTTTATAATCACAAACTTAAGTTGCTTTCTTGCAGAGATCTTTTTTACATCATCCCTCATATACCTATTTTTTACAAGTCTGTGCATTTTGTTTGAGCTTGGTTGTTTGTTGTTTGAGGTTTTTTGTTTGTTTGGTGTTTTTGTTTTGTTTGTTTGGTTGGTTGTTTTTTAGGTTTTTTGGGTGTTTTTTGGTTTTTTTTTTTTCAGTGAATTTTTATTGATAGTGGTGCACTGCGCTTACATGCCAACCACACTGTATTAAGTTGGTGAATTAGATTGTATTTCTCATTCTCATTCTTTTGCTTTTAAGTGGTATTTGCTAATCCTTTCTGCTATTGGCTGTTGTCTCTAAGACATCTACTTTTGCGAGGTAGAGCAGAACCTAATGAGGTTCAACAAGGATAAGTGCAGAGTCCTGCATCTAGGGAAGAATAGTAAAGTAGACCAGTACAAACTGGGAGGTCATCTGCTGGAGATCAGCCCTGTGGAGAAGGATTTAGGAGTCCTGGTAGACAACAAGTTCTCCATGGAACAGCAATGTGCCCTTGTGGCCA